>VZTV01024486.1:969-37214 GCA_013400875.1 Anhinga rufa | reverse complement strand
TTGGCGGTTAGAACAGGAAAACAATTGATTTAACTGCAAATCCAGACTGGGAGAACTGGAGTGTAAACCTCCTCCTCGACTAAGTCGGGCTTTGACTCACAGGTCTCCTATTCTCTTCCCTCTAAAACAAGCCACAGCCCGCTTTTATGCGGACAATCCAGGCTTTAAAAGAATACAAACAAACAAACAAAAAGATGTGGTGATAATACACAAGGCCTTGTAAGTGCAGCTGTGTTTCTAGATGAGGAATACTTCAACTGAAGTAAGTGGTACTTCTGTATCATAGGTTGCAGACAAAGAATACGCAGTTGTCCAAGTGGTGTGTAACTCTCCTCTTCCAGTGTGTGCCCAAGCTGACTGCTTCAGAAGTGTGGGGTCTCGTTTTTGGTATCATTTCCAGATTTGGGAATCGCAGGGTGACCACCTGTTTACCTAAGGAACTGCGTTGGGAGGCCTTCCTGGCTCTTATAAACCATGCCATTTCTTTAGGAAAATAAAACCTCAATTTAAGAGCTGCTTCCATCTGGAAAATAGCGCTCGCATGTGCAGTTGCGCTGCGTGCTCTGCCCTTATTTGAGTTACGCTGTTGATGCTAGGAGTTTGGTAAACGCGAAAAACGCGTGAGGGTCTTGGGTTCTGTTTTATATCAGTGGGTTATAGGGGATGGTCTTTTCTAAGGACTGTATGGCAGGACCTCGCGGGATGGGGAAAAAGGGGCTGAACAGTAGACCTCAATACTTCTAACCTAGGTGGTCTGACACCGATGGGAGGGAGGTGAGGGCACTCGCTGCCTTTCAGAATGGGACCCGTCATGTTGTTGTATGATTAGAATAATTCTCGGTCTTGTTTGGTTGAGAAGGTGCTTTAATGGTGTTGGGCTACTAGCGTTCCCCAGCCTTAAAAACAAAGGTGTAAAACATGAATGGCAGGAAAAAGTGAAGTAGGCGTTGGATATAGTAATACTCTTTATTTTTAAAATACAAGTTGGCATTGTAAAACGTCTCACAACGCTGTGCTGTCGAGGGAAGAGTAGTTCGATTGGCAAAATGAGCGTTATCCTCCTTGACTGAATGTGTTCGTGAGGCTAATCTGAGTTAAATTAACATCTGTGGGGGGAAGGATATTCCCCTGATGTGATGGGTTTTAAAATTTTATTGCTTTCATTTATCAGTAGTAATAAAGAGCTAACTTTGAGAGTTATGGTTTTGTTTCCCTTGCGATAATCATGTTTACAAATTACTACACAGGAGATTGCTAACAGCGAGTTTAAGAATAAACCATCCTGCACGTAGGAAGGTGAAGGACCTGAGCCTGCAAATGCTGTTGTGTGTATTCCAGCTCTACTCGCCCAAGGAGGTCTCATGGTGACAGGTCACGAGGCCGCTTGTGTGCCCACTGAACGCCTCCGAAAAATCCTGCTCTATGTGCGAGTTTATCCTGGATGTGTTACGCAGAGGGTTAATGTTTGAGTGTAACTGCGTTAGGAAGGTTCTTGTTTGAACCTGTGTTCAGATGTAATTGGATTTGACTCCAGTATCTCCCTGTAGGAAGTCTGACCACCCATCTGCTCTTCTCCTGCCCTTTAGGAGTTTTACTCCTTTTCGCTGGGAATGTTGAAGGCTGATGAGTCAAGTCGCTTTTTGTTCTTTGGGTGTTGTCAAACTGTGAACACCGTAGCGAGGAGAACTGTTGGATTCTGTATTTGAAGTACTGCAGTGAAACAGTCCTCAGCACGTATAACGTAAAATGCCACTCTTCTTAAAGGCAAAAAATATTTATCTTAAATATCCCTTTAATTGAACTTATCCAGCTGAATTAATTTTTAAAATTACCATTAGTATACGAAAAAAAATGACAGTTTGCAGTGGTACACTTAATTTTAGTGTTGTTTGGAAGAGGAGACTAATATAAAGCACGTTCCCTGAATGCTTGTTGGAGGTGAAAATTATTTATAACCAATAACGTCTCGTAGTAGTGTTTACTAATTTCTTTTTCCAGTGTGCTGCTGTTGTGAGGGAACTGGGAAGGTAACCGGCAGCATAGTTTTGTGAAAGTTGCAGAATTCAGCGTGCGGTCTGTTCGCTGCACCAGCACGAGTGCGTCTCCTTCCATTTTAACGTACACGACGTCTGCTGTTACTTTGTGTTTTGCTTGGTGTTTTTTTTTTTCTATCTCGTTTTAAATATCACCTCCTGTTGGACTCTAAAGGTGATAGATAAACTCGGGTGGAAACTCAGGCTGTTATTGATATCAAGAGTTCTCGCGGCTGGCTTTTCTTGGTAGAGTTTCCCCCGGTTCAGTCCTGATTTATATATATTTGTCTTCTGTAGCAGCTTCTAACTGCTCATTTTAAACCTAAAACTGTATAGTGGCTTGTGGATGACAGTTTCTCCAATGAAAAGTAAATTTTTTTTAAGCCTGTTTTGTTTCTAATTTGAGAGTAGCGTGCCTAACAGTGTTAGTAAACAGTGCAAAATCAAACAGGAAACCACCTTCTGTCAAAGCAGAGGCTAAACAAAGTGCGAGTCGCTCTGTTTCACTGAGCCGTGTTCAGAGACTTTAGTTCTTCCTTGCGTGAGACCTTTGGTTACTACCTTACGCTTTTGTGTAAATGTTTCTGTGAGAAATTGGCTCTGTCCATGTGGAAGTGACCGTTTGGCTGATTTAAAACCTCCCAGTACTTTGCACAGGGACTAATTCTTTAAGTAGTGTGCCGAGTGCTTTTATTTATTTATTTTGGGGTGAACTGATGGATTATTATTAAACATTTGATTTGGCAAATACCTCCATCGGGCATGTGAGAAATCCTGTGTCCTGACAGAGTAACATATCCCTTCTCACGTGGAAATAAGTGACTTCTGAGCATTCAGTTACCTCTTAGATATCTTGCTAAGCAGATAATATTTCATTCCTATAGTTGATACAGTGTGAATTTTATGACATAAAAGGTGACCAAGACAAGAATACAGTGGAAGATACTTCATTGTGACAAGTACTATTAAAGATGTCTTGTCTTTTAAACGTAAGTAAAGGGCTAGAACAGAAATCTAATGAAACTGTGTAGCCTTTAGACGGCTTCAGATAACGTAGAGCTTTGTACTTACATTTTTGTGATATTAAAAAAGTGGGGAAAAAGGCGGTTGTCATGTATGGAATTTGGTTTTGAGATGAACTACAAAGGTGCTCCTAGCGCTTTATCCTTAAACCGTGTAGACTGCTGAACTTAAAAAGCTTGGCTGCTGGTTTCACAACTATTCAACTTTTAGGTTCACAGATGCCTTTTATATTAGCAGTTAGTCTCCTACTTTTCTGTACCCGTACAGCTGCAATCGGTGGTTGCGCTGTAAGCTGAACCGTAACATAATGGCTTTTTTACTGTAAGGATTTAACACCATTTTGGATTTTAAAAGCAGAGCGTGTTAGGCTTCAGAGGTGTTTTATTTAACAGTTTCAAGATCGGAATTTAAGTTTTAAAACTACAAAATCTGATTGCATTTTTAGAAAGGTCTTTATGGGGTCAAGAAGGAAAGAAGGAAGATGGTTGTAGATGGACTTTGAAAGTTTTCCTGCTATTATTTAATAAGACTTATTTTTCTAACTGTGTTTGGTCAGAGATCGAGTGTTAATTTCCATTCCCGAAAGTAAATGCGGGCATTTATAGGAGTAGGAAAAAGTTAGAATTCAAACTTTTTATAACTTTTTAGAGGGATTATATAAACTTCCTCCCTCTGCTTTATAAAAAAAAAAAAGGAGCGGGTTGTTTCAGACAATATCGGATTTGAAGTCACAAAGTTTACTTTTAAATAGTGCAAAAATCTTTCAGCATATTGAAAAACAAACACAAAAGGCAAGCTCTGTATCTATGAAGTTAGGAGGTGGAGAGCTGGGACCCACTTCTGCTGGCAGCACTGAGGAGGCCCCCAGGAATCGCAGTAATGCCAGGGCCGTCCCCGAGGAGCTGCGAGCGTGACCGCTTGTGGTGCTGGTGCTGGGGCCTCCACTTTGGGCCCCCTCTTCCCTGTGCCCCACAAAGCCTTGACTAGTGAGGGGAGCTCGTGAGCGGGAGCGAGAACTTGAGCTAGTGAGGAGCCGAGAGACTGTGTGGAGGAAGGGTGTGAGATGTGGAGGTGGGATGTGGTGGGTGTCCTGTGGGAGCGGGTGAGAATAAGCGGGCCTCGGGGGGCTGTGGGGTGAGGCAGGGCAAGAAGGCGGTAGAAGCGCTCGGAGATGAGAAAGATGCTCAAAGTGTGCGTTCCCTGGAAAGGAGAGAGGGGAGAATGAGGAGAAATTGTAAAAGCCTAATTTACTGACTCAAGGACCGAACTGACAATTTTGCAATTAAGTACAATTTACACTCCCTTCTGTCGCTGAAAATTGAAGAGTGGGAGAAGTAGAGCAGTATGTCTGGGTTTTTCCAGACCTGTTATTACTTTCCAGGGTAGCTTCGCAAGCCTTGTTGCAGGATTTCTTAAACTGTGCAGATGAAAAAGCAGGCAGCATTCAGAAGTCCCATTAGGAGAAGTACAGGTCTTCGGCTGCGCTGAGCAGTAATTAAACTCGATAAAATACTCGGTGCTAGTTTTGCAGTACCTGTGTTTTCAGATGATCTCAGATTTGTGGTATCTCTTGGAGCTGCCAGGCTAAAAAAATGCAGGAAGTTTCCGGCAAGTGTCTGGAGGGGTATTCCCAATGAAACGTCTAGTAGTAAGCAAAGCAGGCTTTCAATCCCAAAGAAGGAAATGCGGGTTTTAGTTCACAAATCCCAAGGGTGGTAGTTCTCAATTACATTTCTGCTGTGCTCAGGGAGGGGGTGGAAAGCAAGCTGGCCACACTAAACTCATGGGGATATAATTTTCATCAGTGTAAAACGAATAATAATGATTTTCGTGGTATCAGTGCACACAGCTATGAAGTTGCTTTGGACACACAGAGGAATCGGTGTCTTACAAAATTACAGAAATGAGGAGAGACTAATACATTTTTTGAAGAGTTCTTTTAGTTTATTACTTGTACAAGTATCCTGACATAGAAGCGTAAATATCCCTTTCAGACGTGGTCAGTAAGAAAAGCCAACAACTTTCCGTAACTTTCTCCTTATTTATGTGTTAAAGCTCAAGATTGCCTGTCTTGGAGGTTTCGGATCTTTAGCTTGATTTAACTACCATTCTCAGTCTCATTGCTGTCTTGTAGCTTTAACTAACATTGGTTGCTGTGAGTTTTTTGGACCTCTGGTCTAGATAGCAAAGACCACAGCCACCACATGGGTAGTGACTTTGGGCTTTCCAGTTCTGTTAGCAGCCTGCAATTTGAGATAAGTATTCTTTTTTTTTTTTTCTTTGCTGCTTGCTTTTACCACTTCTGGGTTTTTTTTTCCATTGTTTCTTTGAATTTGCTTCTTAGCTTTCCTTGCTCCTCTTAACTCTCTATTTTTCTCCCCTTCATCCTAATTCTCATTTTAAGTATTATTTTATAGCACTACAATTCCTTATTCCAAACCCTGGCCATTAGAAAGATAACCAGTAAGTCTTGACAAATTCCTTCTGCTTTTCACTTTTTTCTAACAATTTCTTATGCTGTAAAATCTCAAGGACAGAGGTTTCATCTTTCAGAGCTGTTCAGTCCCCAGCATGTTTTGGGTATTGCACTGTGAGGCAATTAGTTCCTGGTTTGGCTTTTTTTTAATACAAACGATCTTAAAGTGCTGTACATATAATAAAGCAAAAACTGTTCCATATGTATAACGTTCATAGTATTGGTCGAGATGGAAAGACTTGGTAGTGCATATAGCATTGTGTGAGAAGAGCTGTAATAATGAAGTTGAAGCATCTTGGCTTCTGTGACTTCCCAAGTTATGTTGGGCAGTCAATGCTGAAACATTATTTGTGACCTTCAAGCTGCAAGTCATTGGCTGCTTTTTTGTGAACGGTGGTAATTTAGACCTGAATCATTCTGATGTAGGAGCTGGAAATGTTGCACCGACTGAGCTTTGGCTTGAAGCTAACCAATACTTTTCTAATGAAAGCATAGTGAAAGAAGGGTGCTGGCCCCTGCAGAGATGAGCGTTGTAGTGTATCTTGAATGTTGGAGCCTGGCTCTTCCAAAATGGCCATATTTTGGAGTTCTCGGTGTTCCTCTGGTATATTAATTCTTGTCAATGCAAGAGATAATTACTAAAATGATAAAGGAGGCCCATAGGACTGTAGCTTAGAAGCCAGTTCAAAATAGCTAGTGTACGATGTTTGCTGTATAATGGGTATATTTGTATGCTTGCCATAGGCCATGGTGCACCGGCAGGTGTGTTGGTGGTGGCAGGTGGCAATACCAGCATCACTGGCTGTTGTAGCTAACCAAGAAGGCTAAATTTGGGAACTCTGTTGTAAGCTGTTGAGCTCCACAGGGCACCTTGGCAGGCTTGAGAAGCTGGTGGTAGCAGATGGGGTACCTGGAATTGATGGCTCTTGAAGAAGCTGATGGAAGAAGCACTTGGCCACTTGGGGTGAATACCTAAGGATGTTTTTCTCGACGGTGTATCATTACCGGGCAACACAGGATAACAGGATAACTTCCTAGAACTGGAAGGCCCTTCTTACCCAAACTGGTGTCAGAGGAAGTTAAGAGCAGGCTATTTTATATATATATATATATATAACCCCTACCTTCTTCTTCCTCCTCGCAACTCATAAAGCCTCCAATTTCACAATTCCCGGGTTGAGTTGCTCAGCAGTTTGCTTGTTCACAGCATTAATTAGTTTGTTCTGGAGAGCTGCTGTTTGTATTCTAGAAATTTTTTTTTGAGTTGGCTGCTAAAGGAATTGAATTTTAAGTAGGCCATATTGCTCCGATTCAGTAGCTTTCCAGGCATGCAACTGGCCTTTAGCTAGAGAGAGAAAGCAAGTGAGAATGTAAAACCAGTAAGTGTTTCAGCTGGAGAGGTGGGGGGAACTGGGTAAAGAGGGGCAGTCTATGGGTTGTGTTTTGGCAGACTTTTTACATAATTGGCAATTTATTGTGTATTCAGATGATGAACCAAGAAATTCTCCTCCTCCCCACCCCCAAATCCTCAAAGCCAACGTTCTTTAAACTTCTTTCTAAAAAATCCAGTAAAAAAGCTAAAAATTATTTCCTAAAAATCCAGTAGAGAGCATTCGCTCTTATAATTATTAATATGCCTTGTGACAACTTTCTTGCCTCTTGTGCCCCCTCTCCTTTCACCGTGGCTTTTTATTCTACCTGAACATAATTGCTGATTCATGAACATGCTTATTATTCATGTACTTACCTTCCAGCATGTGAGTAATCCTCGTTTATATGCATCAGGTTAGGCATGTGCAAGTGTTGGCAGGATCCAGGCCTTGCATACTAAGCTCTTTGGATTAGACAATGTCTTCAGTAAAGTACCGCTTGTACGCTTGGGCCTCAGGACGTGAGGCTGATGGCTGTTTGCTTCTCAGTAGCGCTCAAAATGGCGTTTGCGTAGGAAAACGTAGCTGTAGTATAGGTTGGTCTGTTTTCCCTGAGGATTGAGGTAAAATGCAGGCGGAATTCCAGACTCACTTGGTGCGGGTGCGGGTGAGCTATGTCCTGATGATGTTGGTGCACCAAAATCCTTGCTTTTCGAGCTTATTCTTTCTTTCTGACACACAGGCGGGAGGTGTGTGTATGTATGGTTTTCTTCAAAAGCATCAGAACTTGTGGATTGGGGAAATAAAGCTGGTGTGGTAAATATCCGTATCAAAATTACCAAATACAGCTGCTAAATTGCTACATAGATGTTCATGTGTTATTTTAATAAGCATAAAATTATATTGATCTCCTTTATTGTTTGTTTCTTGTTTGTATTCGTTTTTCTCGTGGATAGCTTTCTCCTGTTGCATACTTTTGTGGAAAAATAACTCTAGGAAGAGATATTTTTGAGACTTGGGTAACCGTGTGATCTTGCTCTTTTGGAGTATTGAAATAATTTCAGGCTCTCTTCCTCGCTTACGATCTTCTTGCAGAAAGAGGGGTTGTTGGAGTTGTTGTGAGCTCTTCAACTAGAAGCCGACAGGAGATTAGCAGATGTGATTTCAGTGACTTCTTTCAGGAAAGCACCTTGTTATGCAGTTTTAAAGCTCTTTTAAACACTCCATACGTGATCTTGTGAACATGTGCAGTAATTTTTCAGAAGGGCTACTTTGCGTTTAGATCATGATGACAATCTGTTTTTCGGGTGGCGTGCAATGAGTGTGTGTTTCACAGTGGTGAAACCGGGTTATCTAAAGGTTTTCTTTGAGGCTGTATGCATCACCACAATGGAAATACTCGGGTATCGACTCCACTTCTTAATCTTTAAAATAATAATGAATGTCCAGACAGGTTTTTCCCTTCTGGATGCTTTTGTGAGAAAGAGTGATGTTATTTGAGACCTCACTTAACCTTTAATTGAAGATGGGGCGTGTTGTATTTTTAACAGATATTCTCTTTCAGTTTGCGAAAGGCTGTTTGGCTTAACTAGGTGTGGTTAAAAATAATGTAAAAAGCTTGAGTCTTAAAACCAAAAAAAACCCTCAAACACAGCTTAAACAAAAGTAGGCTTTTCGGTGGAATTGATTAACTGGTTTGTTGTTGTCGTCAGCTGCTCCATCATGTAGTTCTTGAGCTGGGCTAGACTCGGAATGAGCTATGTAGGTACAACCTGAGTTTTAGAAATAGTAAAATCATAAAAAACAATACCCAACCCCCTCAAAATCACAAAAGAGGCATTCTCAAGAGGGAATTCACTTTTATTTACATTGTTTTCACGTTAAAACATTGGTATTTATTTTTCCCCCTTTTAACAGAAAGGAGTATTAAAATTATACTTCTTGTTCAGCCCCTTTCCCGCTTTCTGTGCGATGGTCCTTGGGATGCTCAGGCTGCCTGCTTGTTTTCTCTCTATTTAGATATGCTGCAACAGCTTTCCTTTGATGCTCTGCCAGCGCACAGGCAGCCTTGCTTTTTTTGCTGGAGAAATGTAAGTTTCCAAGGCTTCTAGTTGCCATTAGGGCATGTTAGGAAAGGACACTTTCTGTAAGATGCATCAACTGTTTCTTTAGGTTAAAAGTCTGCCTTAATGGGTTAAAAAAACCCCAAAACAACTAACCCATTGAGTGACATGAGGCTGACTTAGGTATAAACTGCAGACCTGAACTTTGAGATATTTTGTGAGTTATTTTTTTAAATCGCTGGCCTTGAAAATGTGTAGGCCAGCACTTTAAGGTACATTACGCTAGGTCATAATTAAAATATTCATCTGTTACCCTGGTTCATGAACCTTTCTTGGTTTTCTGGCATCTTTGCAGTAGTCGAGTATTTTGTGAGCTGTGTTGCTACAAGTGGCAGAGCAGTTTTTTGACTAAGCAGGAGAATGTTCCTTGATCATGCTGAGAAGCAGTTTAGGATACTGAGGCAGAGATACTTTCTGCCTTGGGTTCTTAGGACTTGGTAGGATATCAAGAGTGTCGGTATTAATATGAAAATCAGTAAGTACATGAAGGAAATCTTCACCTGGCAAGGCTGGTGTCAGTCCTTTTCTGTACAACGCTGAAACCTGTGTGTAATGTGTGCTGGACTGGAAGAAAACACAATGTGTAAATATTAAGCTGTTTTTCTGTCTCTGGTTGAGTTTATCTTCAGTGATACGATGTGCATACATGACTTGCGTAAAATCTCATTTGCCAGGGGGTAGGTATCCCATTGTATTGTCTAGAAGGTCAAATCTCAATTTAATTTTAGAGCCAACTCTAGCAAATTCATGAAGTGCTGCAAAAAGCCAGGCCGTTAGTATGGTGTTGGTACTGAACTTTTACTCTTCTGGGGCCCCTGATTTCCTCCTTTCCAGTGACAACCAGAAGGTAAAGGCAGACTGGTGAAACTATAAGGACTGCAGTGTGGCTGTTACCTGGCTATGGTGAGGAGCAGTTCACCGAGCGTGCTCTACAGCGTGCTCCCGTGTAAGGAATTCCAGGGTGCTACACTGCGTGTTGCTCAGCATCTCTGGGAAGTTGAGTTCTCTTTTAATTCTCCTGCATCTCTGCATTGCAACAGTACGGTGTTGAGTTTAATGGTTTTCCTCTGAATCTGTTTAACTTTCTCACAGATGTGTGAGCCAGATTGTATCTGAGGGTCATAGTAGCAGATGTCAGCAATCAACGTAAAATGTTCTGTGAATTCATCTCATCAAATGGATTTATATGTGTATATTTATGCGTGGACATTTTTAATGCATGCTGCTTTAGTAATGAAAAATGCTTTGTGGGGGGAGATAATTTTATACTGAAAGTAGATGAGGCTTTTAAAGACCTGTTCTCTCTTATCAAAATGATGTAGTTTATTCCTACCATGTAATTAAGAGAACAATAAAGGAAAAAAAAACCCACCCCAAAATTAAAGTTTTGTTCAAGTATGGTTGCATACATTATCGTTATTGTGTGAGACACGGACTCGCAGTAATTGCTACAACCATTCTGTAGCACTTTGTGGTGGAATAACAGCCTGTGAAAGATAACGAATTGCCATGGCTAGAGCTTCCCTGGTCTTTATGGCAACAAGAGGAGGTGACTTCGGATCACCAGGGCTTTAGGGTTTCTGTCCTTGTAGATTAGATCATGAGACCTTGGCCTTTAGTTAATTCCAAATAATATCAGATGTTGGATAGTATTTGCATTTTATGTGCAATTCTTAGTGTTAAAAACGCTTCCTTTTCTAGATCTGTTTCAGAAAATCGCTAAGAGTGCGCTTAATTTTCTTAATTACTTCAGCAGAACTTTGTTAGTGTATGGAGGGGAGTCTCATCTGGCTCGTTAATCTCTGTTCTCTCTTTTCTGCTGTCCTCTCGGCTTTCCCGCCTGGGCACTCGGTGCCCTTTCATGGTGGTGTTAGGGGACCTGTTAGGTATATGCCCTAATGCACGCACACAAACTTGCACACCTTAAAAAGTGATGAAAGGGAGTATACTGCTTTACGTGAATTCTGTAATCTTGTTTAATACTACAGAATTTAAATCTGAATGTATTGTTTTGTGTTGTTCTTCTCGCCCCTCTCGTTGATCTGAATAGAGCTTATATGGTAAGATATTGTATGACATTGTAAACCAAAGAACCCAGGAGCCACTTCTGTGATCCCCATTCATGCTCTGTAGAATATAAACATGTAAGAAAGTGCTGGTAGGACAAATAACTCTGCATTCCCTTAAGAGATATCCTTATGTTAACAACTTTTTCAGTGAGACTCAAAAAGAATAACGATTGGTTATGGTTTTTTCAAAATTAATTAAATTCTGATTTGAAGAAGTTATGTGAAATGCAGATGGCTGATGTTTATGTTCTGAAGTTATTCTGGATAGCAAAGTTGTTCTGAGCATCTGTAAGTAAAGGTAATAAATAGGTGTGGCACGTTGGGAAGTTGTAACGAAGTGTCTGTATCTTTGGCCGTTGGATTGCAAGGTACGCCAGTGGCTAGGCTTTTCCAGAAAGGACTTTTGAAAGATCTTGAAGAAATAAACTTGTTTTTGAGTTCTGTTACAATGGACAAAAGTGATTTAGGGAATTCTTTCTGCTTCAACAGTTGTTTTTTTGTCTGTTGTTGTTTTGGGTGGTTTCTTCTTTTTTTTTTTGTAAATAAGTGCATTGTAAGGAAGTACTTCTGCAGCCTTTTGAACATAAAATTCATGTCTGCCAAAATACTTATATCATAGGCCTTACTGAAATTATGTGGGTTTTTTCTTTTTTAAACGTCAAAGCAAGTGTTTTGTGGGTTGTTCATGGATTTATTAGCATAATGAATACATTTATATATATACACATACAGACATATAAAATTTTCCCTGTAATCTGTCTCAGATCAAGAATAGAGTTTTAATAAAGTAACTTTGTGTCCTTGAAAATTTAATTCTGTTGTCTCTATCAGATATATCTGATATGCATATCTGCATTTTAGGCTGGAAGTGGCATCATGGAGAAAAGCTGTTATTCTGAGTCTTCTAGACAGCTCTGTGTTCACCAAGAGCTTCATTAAGAGTGAACCTGCTAATGCTTAAGCTAAGAATGCTCATTTCATGCTAGTATAAAAAACAATTTCAGCTTCAAATAATTCTCAAAAAAATGGCCTTTTAGAGAGAAGCTTACTTTGCCATCTACCTTCTGTATAATTTCATTTCAGCCATTTTGTGGATGTTTGTCATGGTGGGACTTCGTTGCTGACTGGGGCTAAACCCAGCCACTCGCTCACTTCCCCCCGGTGGGATGGGGGAGAGAATCGGAAGAGTAAAAGTGAGAAAAGTCGCGGGCTGAGATAAAGACAGTTTAACAGGTGAAGCAACAGCAGCGTGCACAAGCAAAGCAAACCAAGGAATCCCTTCACCCCTTCCCTCGGGCAGGAGGGTGCTCAGCCATCCCCAGGACAGCAGGGCTCCATCACGCGTAACGGTGACTGGGGAAGACAAACGCCATCACTCCCAATATCCCCCCTTCCTTCCTTCTCCCCCCAGCTCTACGTGCTGAGCATGACGCCATGTGGTGTGGGACACCCCTGGGGTCAGTTGGGGTCACTGTCCCGGCCGTGTCCCCCCGCCCAGCCTCTTGTGTACCCGGCAGGGCATGGGAAGCTGAAAGAGTCCTTGACTGGTGTAAGCACTACTGAGCAACAACTAAAACATCTCTGCCTTATCACCACTGTTTCCAGCACAAACCCAAAACACAGCCCCATACTAGCTGCTGTGAAAAAAATTAACTCTATCCCAGCTGAAACCAGGGCAATGTCTAAGTTGAACATCCAGCATTACTGATGTTAATTGCTCTGCCTTAGTTTCCTAGTTTTGCACTAGTTTCCTAGTGCAAAAAATGGGAATAAATGTTGTTGATGTAAGTGCGAGAATGCTGTTAATGGAATGACCACCCCTGAAGAGCGTGGGATCTTGTACCATGGAGAAGAGGGAAAATGATGTGTATTCAGAGCAGGATGTGAATGATGTATCGTTAATAAAGTAGGAGGCAACTCATCACAAGGACTCCCTTCGTGGTGAAAATGAGGTGGAGTTCTGTAATGGGAAAAGAAATAGATCATGGGTAATTATATGTGCTTGCTTAAACCCTGAGCTTGTTTGCAGAGCTAAGTGACCTTTCATGGGCCCGGGTTTGGGGGAGGATTTAACACTTTTCAACCTGCCTTGCAACTCAGGTGGTCCGGTCCAGAGGAGGGTGTGCCAGCCAGCCTGGGCTTGGGGTCTCTCTGCGTTGTCGCGTGGATGGAGTGATGATGAGTTTTGCAGAGATTTGGGGCCGAGAGGTGGAGTGGGTGGCTGGGAGAAGTCAGAGCAAACTTCTTGAACTTCTGCTGCAGTGATGACTGTGGGCGTTCCCTGTTTGCTTTGATACAAAGGCAATTAAGTTACCCAAGATGATCATCGCTACTAGTTAGTGTTGGCATAAAGAATTCCCTGCCACACATAAGAAAGGTTTTAAAAAGCTTTTTTTTACCAGTACTCTTGTAGTTGTTGCCGCTCTAGTAAAATACGTCTGGTTTTGGCATATCAGTTTGAACACAAAAATCAAAGGTCAGGATGTTTGTTGAGCCGAAGTCCAGGGCTTGGGCATGGAGTGGTCTGTAATGAAAATGTATATGATTGCTCTTAACTTCAGTGTGTTAAATTTGCCGGTTCATGACCCTAAAGTTAAGAATTTGCCTTTGAACGTTTTACCAGATTTGATATCCATTACATAAGTCTATTTTGTGATTTATTTTTTCAATTGCTGTGTAAAACTCGTACAAAAAGCCCTTTGCAGTGCATGGGAGATGTAGTTGCTTTCCCCAGCTTGGGTGGGATAACCGTGATAAAACGGTTAGTGCAAATTTACTGATGATCTTTGCTGCTGCTTTCAGATATGCAAATGGTTCACATACGACGATGGAACGTGAATTGACTGCGTTATGCGAAGACATAATATTCTTTTTTTTGCTGTGCTCAAATGCTACTTGCAGATCTGAAATGGAAATGTATTAACATTTAAAATGTGCCTTCTTAATACTGCTTTCAGACACAGAGCAGAAAGTGTGTTCGTGGGTTTGCAGTTAATGGAAAATGTCAAACGAGATGTCGTATGCCTTGCTATTGGATATTCAATGGCGATGCTGTAAGAAAATGGGAAATTATAGAAGTATTGTTGAGTTATAGCTGCTCTGCCATGTTTAGACATGGGATTGCAGATTTTGTCCCCTGAGTCTGAGTGTAAAGATGTCGGTTCACTTTCATATGAAAAGTTTATTCTTAGGTGGAACAGGGTATTTTTGTCCCTTTTCTCAAAATTGGCAAAAATTGCTAGTTTCCGCGAACGTATGGATTATAGCGACAGTAACAAATTGAAGACTTTTGGAGGGGGTTTCTGTCATTCAGAGGAAACCAGAATGTGAACTCTCTGGCAGAGCAGATCATGCATTACGAAACCATAAATGACTTGCCAAGTTACATCTTATTTTTCTTAGAATTTATGTTCAAAATGATGTTTTTTCAACAATTAATCTCAGTTTACAGGTTCAGAACACTGGTAAAATGCAGTTTTACAGTCGGAGAGGTTTGAAGCAGGGAAGGGGGAGGATTTCATCCCGAAGGACAGCCATGAAGCTGTGATTGCAATACCTACTCCAGTGCTCTGTTATACAGTGCAGCCCACAGAAATAGGAGTGCAATAGTCATTATTTTCAAAATCAGTGCCTTAAAATACATGATGCAAACTACAGCTAATATTGAAGTGCGGTGGCTGTATCACAGTAGCTGTGCCTTCCTGGTACGTTTTGACAAAAATAGCCTACCATCCAGTACAAAGAAGAAATACAGGAAAGCCTGCAACCTCTCCCAGTGGTTTACTGCTGATGGACTTTGTAATTACATCTGTCTAACTCCATCTGTACCCTGCTCGGCTAGAGGTTGGATTTAAGATTAATTGTATGATGGAGGATCCTGGCTTACGGCTCTATCTTAATTAGAATTCACAATCCACTTTACACAAAAATACCTGAAAACTCTTTTCTAAAAGAACACTGATTACAGGGCAAATGAAAACATTTTGATCTTTCTTTTTTTCAAAATTTGGGAATAACTTAAGTATATATAAATATATTCCCATGCCATCTGGTTTATTTCTCTCTTCATCTTACTCTTGGCTTCTGCCATCTTAGTTACTGCTCTTTGCCTTTTTGATTAGTAGGAAAAAGCAAGTAGAAATTACTTTTCTGTGATTGCAGTAACGTTTGAAAGATTACTGAATGCTATGAAAAATACTTTTCTATGTTTTGAGATTTACTGCTGTTGAATGTAGCTCTGATACCGAGATGAATATACTAAATCCCTTTGAGTTGGGTGTATAATATTTTACTTAGTGTAATTAATCACTTATTTTTTCTGGAAGATACAACATTTTTGAGAAATAAGTAGCTCAGTTCTTGAACCGTGATGGTAAGGCTGTTGCGTTTAACTCTTATGTTCCGGCAGTGTCCTGGCTGAAATGGATCTGTTTCTAAAAGCTGTGATTTGGAAGTGTTTAATTAAAAATGTGCAGGAGTTAACATTTACTGCGTTCTGGGGACTCCCAGGGTGCAGTCTTGTGAAGACTGATGGAGAAATTCTGTCTGTCCTAATAATTTGGGTAAGAGGAGAAAAAGATGGAAAGTACGCATTTGGTTTTTATTTGGGTTAATTTATGTCAAGCGCTACAATGTAACTCTAGAACTGGTGTTTGTTGTTTGGTTTGGTTTGTTGTTTTTTTTTTTTAATTTATTTTTTAACTCTTTAAAAATGGTGTTTTGGGCCCAAGGGATTTTCTTCAGGTTAAGTGAGCTTTGATAAGATGAATTCTTATGTCTTAAAAAAAAAAGGGGGTGGGGGTGGAAGGGAGGAAGTCCCACGGACCTTCCTTAAACAGCATCACTCAAGACGTTTGGTTCAGTTTAACAAGGTACCCAGGTGTATGCTCCTGTGAAGCAGAACACTTCCTCTTGTGGGCTTTATAGTGATACTGCTGGTTGCATGAGTAAAGATGATTAAGTATGACCCTGTATGTTGTTAAACCAGTGCCTGAGTTCCTGATACGGTAATTGGCAAACAAAATCTGCTTTCTCATAGTGTCGGTTGCATTCCAGTTTGTTTGGCAGCATTTGGAAGTTAAATGCCCTAGCTTGGTGCTTCCTTGCTCCTGTTGAAGATCCTCCAGGGGAATGATCTTGCATGTGAAAGAAGATGCTGGGCTGAAGGAAAAGCACAAAAATATTTTTCAAACCTCAGGGTTTTTCCATTTTTATTTGAAAGTTTGCATTGAGCACGTGAATCATGGGATAATAATTTTTAAAGTTCCCTTAAAAATTAGGAGAATTAAGTTGCTTTTTACCCAAGACATAATGTAGATCTTGAAAATACGAAAACCTGCAGGTTTGTATAGTGATTGTAAGTGTTAACAACTTTGTTTTCCTATTTGTTTTTTTAAAGTGCCGTTCATAACACCAAGTTCTCATGCTTTTGGCCACTCGGTAGCAATCTACGCAAGGTCCACATTTTGCCACAGAGGGAAAATAAAGCCAGGTAACTCTGACGTTCAGGGTGTTTTACAGCTAGCCGGTGGTGACCGCCGGGAGCCCCCGAGTACTGGGGTGCCTGAAGGCCTGCCGCAAGACTGTGTGACTTGATTACGTGACTGTTCAGAGTAGCTGACTCGAGCTAATCTCTGATTAGCGAGTGATCTTTAGCCTTACTGGAGCCATGCTAAGAGGTAGTGAAGAAGTAAGAAATCTGATTTTTTACTACTGGATCATCTAAGAACTTTTTTGCTCTTTATTTGCTTAAAAGGCTGGTATGGTACAGAGGTGTCTTGACATCTTGGCCCGATTTTTGCTTGCTTCAGGTCTGTCTTTAATAGTTTTGCACACATATTTGGAACTGGTGGTTAAAAGGGGAAGTTGTGTCTTGGGGAGCAGTGTTAGCGAGAGAGGAAATAGTCATTCTGGGGCAGCGCCATGGGATTTGGGATTTGAGCTGATGAGAAGGGCAGTGGTGTGGTGGGATAGCTGGTGTTGACACTGGCAGTGCCTTTTAACTGAGAAGAAAGCACAACTGGCTTTCTCTGTAAGGAGGCATGTCTTGAATTGTTGTTCACAGCACACGTACAAAACTGAGGAGCTTTACTTTGTGCTGGTTATACTTCCTGAAGGGAATGTTGTACTTTCTTGCTGCAGCTTGAGTGTCTTTGGCAATAGGGTGTGATTTCTGGCTTTGCTAATTGCTCCGCAGCCGCTCACCCCCTTCTCCTCAGTGTCTCGGTTAACGTGGTTACCTGGATCTGTAAGAGAAAGAACCGTGGTACCTATCTTTTACAAACTAAAACTGTGTTATACATATGTTAAAGCTATTTAGCTCATCTCGGGAATTGCACTTTAATTTTGCAGTAAGCTTTACACAGAAAAAAACCCCCAGCGTTCCCTAGATTTGGGGGGAATCGTCAAGCTAGTTTCACAAAGAAGCCAGTAGTACTGCTTTACAAAGGGGTTGTGCTGCAGTACTAAAATTCAGCTGCCAGTGACCTCTTAGAACTTTGTAACTCTACACCAACACATCCTAATTGTCCGCTCAGGTCACAGCCAGCCTTTGTTGTCCCACAGACCAAGGAAGGGTACTGGGCCAACTGGTTCAGCTGCCGCCCTGGTGCTGGCTTAGAACAACAGCCCTTTGTTGCGTGCAGGGCCGGTTGCGCTGCCGAAGGACCAGGGAACCTGCTGGCCAGCCTCCTGTTGACTTGCGCTTCAGTACAGCGTGCAGTTTAGGTTACGTTTCCACTAGTAGCACAAAGTCCAGGGGATATCTGTGGTGTGTTTTGTTTGGTTTTGGCTGCGAAGGTGTCGGCTCTGTGCTATATGCACAGCCCGTAGTGCCTCAAGCGTGACTGTTTCCTGGGTGGGTTAGCAGACGTGGGCTTTTCAATCTGTGTTCTCGCAGATATGCTGCTGATGTTTTAGCTTATACCAGTGATGTTTCTTGTAAAAGCTTACTAGGAGATTTATTGGGTTTGTTGTGGGGCTTTTTTGTTTGGTTGGTTTGTTGTGGGTGGTTTGTTTTGGTGTTTTTTTTTTTTTTAACTGCTTCTCTTCAGCAACTCATAGCTAAAACTAATTTTAGGATGCCATCTCCAGACCTGTATGGATAAATGTCCTGGTATGAAGAATAAAATTTTAAACAGAAAAATGTTGATACATGCACACTGTCTTACGATTCCAAGAATTTGGAAAACCAATAATTCAGGTTGTTACAGAGATGTTGCTTTATAAGAGCATTGCCATGCCAGGAAGCACATGAAGTATTTTGAAGCTGTATCTAAACTGATTTGTGTGCAAGGCGTGAAGTCGTGTTGCATTTATTCAGACATTGCTCCTAGGATTGTTGGTGCTAATTTTGTATCTTCTTGCCACTTCAATACAAATACATTCTGCAGCTTGACTAATAGAGCACCAGTAATACTTGGTTGTTCAAGGTACATAACTATAATTTCTTTAGCTTCCCCTTGACCGCCGCAGCATTAACTTGTATTTTTAAATCACAGGGACTAAGCTAAATAGTTTGCTTGATACATATGCATCGAAGATATGTTGGTCCATGTACAGTGCTTGGAAAAGTAGTATGGCTGCTTCTAATAACATTGACCTCGGGGTTTTTTTTGATTGTTTGCTATTCTGATTTTTTTTCAAGTTTGCATTAACTCAAGCTTAAGGCTTATTTCATTTTATGAGCACTTGCTTGCTGGTCTCACTCATCCCAAAAGTGATGTGCAACAAATACATTATTGCTATAACAGAGTAAAAAAAAAAACCAAAAGAAAATCAAGCGTTATGCAGACAGCACGTGAAACCAGGTGATGATGACTATGGTTATTAAGCAAACTTGTCTGGCTTTAATCAGAGACCTGTTTGTGGAACACAGACTTGATGAGCAAGACAATAGCAACATGATAATGACAAAGCTTTGCTGGGTTGGGAGGACTTGGGAACAGCATATATCAGACACCGCCTGTACGATCCACCTGTGATCTTTGGAGTTGAGATGGAAGATGAGTTGGAAGAGAGCAGAAGCAGAAATGCGTTACTGTAAAGCTGTGCTGAAAGGTATTGGCAAGTTGAGTGGCTGCGCTGGTGCTGAGTAGCTTTGTGGGCTCTTTGTTGGCTATTCTTTTGGCTTTCTGTTTGGTTTTGGAAAGGAAATGGAAAAAAGGACATGAAAATTTGGAGTAATGTTTCTTTTTTCCTTTTATAATTCCTTTGTGCTGCTCTTCTCTCTTTCTGAGGGAGGGGATTATAGCGTTGGTCTGCATCTCGAACAGCGGATTGATGCATTTCAGCCATTCTTTGCAGTAGTTTGGCTGTAAAATACAGAGAGTTGCTGTTTACAAGCAAAACCTAATTGAAATAAGTTGCCAAAATTCCTTTAAAGAAGGAAAAACATTTTTACTGGCAAATCAAACAGTCTGATCTCCAATCCAGCCATTACCTTATACGGTTTCTGCTAAGAATTGTGCAGCCTGAAGAAGTGAAACATTCTGAGATCAAAATCAGGCTTTTCTGGTGGTTTGATTGTGGCAGTGTCGTAACCCACTTCCCTCGTTCAGCGTTCAGTAGCATAGGAAGCTCTTCAGCTGAAGTCCCAACCACCCGGGCTTCCTGTGGTTCTCTGGAGACTGATTAAAAGCCACACACAGGGGAAGAGAATTCTTTTTTCCTTCTAAGAAAAGAATTTGTCGTTTTGTTCCCTCCCCCCCATAGGATATATGTGTTGTAGCTGTGGAATAATTTCTTCTTGACCATGTTACCTTTTTAGCTTTGTACAGAGCCTGTAGCAGAAAATCCTGTTACATATCTTTTCAGATCTTGCCTTGGTTCCTACGCAGTCGGCTTTTCCAGGGACAACCTGTGAAGTGATTTCTGGTAACAGATTGGCAATAGCTAAAATGGCTCGTTGAAAACTTTTCGAGAAGGGTCTGAGTGTGTGTCGTACCGAAATCATAGTTTGATAGAAAGGAGAGGTCCTTCTGAGTGCGATGTTGAAGTTCTGGGTGTGCAAATGTGATGTTATCGGTTTATACCTTTCTCCATTTATAATCATATATAGAGGATATAGCCTTACTAGCAGCTGAGGCTGAAAACCCATGCATTGCAGACCTGGCTTTTGACAACTAGGGCTTTCTACAAGTAAAGGGAGGTCTTGCTAGTCACCATCCTCAGACGTGGTGTTTTCATTTCCATATCTTCCCCCTGATTTTTTTCATTCTTTGTTTTAAAGGTCTTGCAGAACCTTTCCTGGACATCCCGTGGCAGGATTCCTATTGGCGGTGTTGTTTGTAACCAAGTCTTGAGTTTGCAGCTGCAGAATCAAATGGAAATCGCTGTTTTGGCCATGCCATGGCCTATATTTTGGATGGAGCGAGGGGCATTAATGCATAGCTTTTCCTGTAGAAGTTACTTTATTGTCACAATGTTGGTCTGCACAGTGTGTGTTGAATGGGGCTCAGCTGAAAGCGTCAGTTCTGAAGCTTGCCAGGCTGTTCTGGAAGACCTGGTTGATTGAAGGTATAAGTAGGGCTGTAGTTTGGAGCTGTCGGTTTTTATGAAACTCTTGTCCATAACTGAGCTTATTTGAAAAAAATACTTTTAATGAGAAAAGTGGCATGTGTAGCTGACGTAGAAACATTTTCCAGAGCCTTTTTGAACCTACACACACACACGGGTTGTTAGGCACGTCTGTAATGTATACCGCTGCAAGACATTCAGATGGAGGAGATTATTTTTAAACATTATTTACTGAAGGTATGAAACCTAAATAATACCTGTGCTCAGTCCTTTTACTTGTGCAATGGTGTAATATTTCAGTAGTGAGAACAGATTTCAGAATGAGCAAATTGCAATAAATTAACTTGGTTCTTAGTTTTGAAAAGACAAATAGCATATCATCCTGCATAGCAGCTTCTTATTCCACACAAACTAAAGAAGTCACTAGGGATGAAAATAAGAGTTAGGTGGTGCACAGCAGTTGTCTTCTGCTGAGATGGTGCTGTGCCTCCAGCAGGTCATGAAGAGATCTTCTGGCTGTTTGAGGAAAAATAAGGAGAACGGGGACCACAGTCACCTTTGTGTGAAGACTAAGATTTGAACAGTCAGCAGCTTCTTTTTCAGTCCACAGGCAAATGTAGGGACAGAGCCCTGGGACAGCGTGAAGAACGCTTGGCCTCACTGTTCGCTTCACTGACACGGCACTTAAATTATATGGGACGTGCATCCTAGGGGGAAATAACCTTTGCTTTTGCTATGTTTTAGATAACTGTGTTCATGGATTTGGTAAAAGATGAAATGTTAGAATATACATTTGTCTTTTAGTCTAGTAGATGGCAGTTGGCACTGTTCTGGTGGCACTGTTTGCTGTCTGAGCAGACGTAGGGGTATCGAGACAAATGAACGCTGGCTCCAGCTGTAGCCCAGGTTTTTCCAGGTTCTCAATTTCATCCCTTTCTCCAGCAGTCTAAGAGCACTTCCAAAGCTCTTTCTTGTAAAATTTTTGCTACATTCATTCTTCTGTAGTATTTCTATTCAGACAATAAGCACAATTTCTAGGCCTGCCTTTTTAACAGCTGCAATAGTGCCATGTTGGAGCTTCTGTCTTGGTAGCAGAGTGGGTTTTATCACTCCAGTTTTCTCTTGTAGGTGTGTATATAAGCCATGCTGACAGCTTTCCTGCCATTCACAGCTAAACACAGAGGCAACGGGACTTTTTAAAACCTAAGTTGTGGTTTGTTCTTTAGGACTTTTGGTCCATACATCTTATTCCTCTTAAAACACGTTGTTGCAGCTTTAATGTTGGCTACACCTGTGGGAAGCATATGCATGCTAAATTGCAACTGTAGCCTGTACTATCCAGGATATTTTTGCTTTGGGGTTGCTGAAAGTTTTTTAGTGGAAAAAAGCTGATGCGCTGCCTTTAATTTTTGGTTTTCAAATTGGTGTTTCACTGTCTAGGTTTTAACTTGGTATGTGTTAGCGTAACACCAAAATGCATTGAAAAGATGTCACCCATTTAGAGATTTATTGTTCCTTACATGGCTGTTATTTATTTTCTGGATTTTTCTTGTTCCGTACCTGCTTTTTGTTGTGGATACGTGAAGCTGAGAGTGCTGCGTTTCAGGCTGAGCTGTCCCGATGAGACCAGTGGTGACAGTGGCAGGAGAACTCTTGTGCCATAACACAGTTCGGAGTGCACGGTAGAGAGAACTTCCTCACTTATCCCTCCTGTCCTCGTTCTTTGCACTAGTTTCAGGACACTTGAGGCTACCTGTGCTTATACCTTGTGTCACAGGGACACGAGGGGTTCCTTCGAGTGCCCTGGCAGTTTGGCATGGGGAGCACAGCACTGAAGAATGTGTTAGCGTTGATGTTGCTCCTCGATAGGTGAGCACTGCCTATCACACCACAGGATTTTCTCCAGACCTATTCCTGCTGTTAATTAGCATACCCCATTGCAAATAGGCTAGTCCCCATTCTTTTTTTTTTTAATCCTCTTCTTCCATGCCTGCCTTGCTCACAACAATGCAACGTTTTGTGGATATTTCTGGTCTTTCAAAGATTTACCATTGGTTAACAGATTCTGAGCCACTGTGAGTGATATTACTGCGCTGGTGGTTTCTCAGAAAGCTTTCTGCTTCCCATTAATTTTGGGGAAAATGCCCAGTAATTTAACAGTCTTTAAGGGTGATTTCTATTTTTCTTCATGTTAAATATGGCTGGCTAAAACTTCTGGCTGTCTAAAACCACGTTATCTTTCTCCTTTATTTTCATTGTTCGTGGGAAGAACAGTAGAGGCATAGTGTACAATGAATGGACATACTGTGTTCTAACAGAAATGTTCATCTGAAATTTTAAAGCCCCTAATAATGCTTTCAGTCATCACTGGGTGTGTATTCATGTTCTTCTAAATGTAGGCTACTGCACTTGGCTTAAGATACTGTTGATCTTGCAACTCTAGAGGTTTGGAATAGGGAAATCATAGGTTTTTGACGGTTTATAGTTTTGGGAAGCTAAGCCTAAACCTCACCTTGCTTCTTTGTATCAGCAGTGGCCCTCTATTTTTTTCTTTCTTTTTTTTTTTTTATTTTTTATAGAAATTAATCCAGCCACTCTTATTGTCCTGTGCTAAGGCTTGCAACAGAAAAGGATAAAATTTGTTCCAAATGCCATCTGTTTGTTTAACTCATAATGCAAAAACCACCTTGTTAAATTGAATCGAATAAGCAAACCACCCATCTTACTAATTATGTGTTGCCACTTGTTATCATTTAAGACTTCAGTTTTTCACATTCCTGAACATACATTATGCAAACATAGTATTATATTTTAAAAGAAAATGAAGTGTACAAGTGTTTTCCTTCCTTCATTTCTTGGAAAGTAGAAGATACAGGCATGGTCTCTAGTTCTGAAAATAGAATACTAGATTTCTGGGTAGGAAGCAGGAATATTGATGAGATGGTGGATGTTTTGGAAGATTATCATGTGTGTGTTCAGAGCCAAACGCCATGGCAGGGACTTTCTGGTCCTAAAAAAATTCGTGTGTTTGCTTTCAGAACACAGCTTTTCATTTTCTTCCCCAAAAATGGTAATCATAAGTGCTCCCCCTTCCCAGGGATGAAAATTCTTACCTTTTTCTTGCTAAGACAGACAAAAAAAAAAAAATAGGAAAATTAAAGAGGTTGCCTTTAGTAGGAAGACAAACAATGTCTTGGAAAGCAGATGAAAAGATGATGAAGAGTGAGGACTACAGTGAGGTGTAAGGAGGCGATAGGAGCCACCTCCACTGAGGAGGGGTGGGAGTAGCACAGGGCCAGCGGGTTCCTTAGGGCTCTGATTTCTGCTAACGGGGAACATGAAGGAGCGTGGTTGCCTCTTGCTGTTGTATTCCAGTGTCCTAATGGACCAAGAATAACTTTACTGATGCCAGCATGGATTTCCTTATCCTGTTTCTACTAGTTTTAGTAGTTGTTTTTCTTCCCTGTCTGACGGGAGGGGAATGGTTCGTAAGATCCACTGTACTTTTGAAAACACAATGCAAATTCCAGTGCCTCTCTACACGTACATAAACCACGATGGCCTGGTTGTTTGATCTATAGTCTTTCTGTTTGAATGTTTGCCTTCATCATACCTAGGAAATATTGATCTTCTGTTCTCTTTAGCTGCCCATTATCACTGCTACTTATTTGCTGGATGTTGCTTTTATTTTTATCTGCTGTTAATTTGCGTAGGTGACAAATGTGCAATTATGTGTGTGTGTGTGAGAAATCATCCAAAGTCCAAATCTGCCAACATGTTGTTTCTGGTGAATTCTGAACCTCACTGGCCAGAAGGCACATACTTGCCATGCAGGCACGAATCAGTGGGTGATCATTTAATCCGCGCAAATATTCTCCCTGCTTATGGTGAGCTGAGGAACCAGGGAGATAACATTTTGAAAGCATGTAAGTTGTGACTAGAATCCTCTTGTCTTGAAAACAAGATGCTGCTGATCTACTGTTTCCAAACGTGAAGCGATTAATAGTAGTGATTAGTATTTGCGCTTTTAGGAATGCTTACGGGCTTCAGCCTAAAACTAACAGGAGGGAGGCAAGTGCGGTAAACAGGCAGGATGCTTTTTTTGTCTTGTTTAGTAAAACATACTTGTCTAATACAGGTTTCCAGTACAGGGATGTTGCTGGCCTATCTGCAGGGCCACGGTAGCTCAGATATTCAAGGTTTCAGTTTTCAAAACTTTCCTGATGGCTCCCCTTTCCGTGTGGTAATTGCTTCCGGATGGCGTCACCAAGAAAGCACTTGAGGCTGTGCTTTTTGATGTGCAGACTTCTGATGTTTTTAAAACGAAACAGGTTCCAGATCTTCTTGGATGCAACTTGAGCTCGGTTTTGAATTGTAAAGCCTCTCCTGTGTGCCCGGGAGGACGTTTCTGCTCAATTTATCTTGGAGAGTTGCAAAGACTGAACAATCAGCTCCTGTGTTTTGTGCGTGTGGAGCTGGTGGCAAGTCACCAGCTTCGTGTTGTGGTGAAGTGGTTGGGTAGCACAGGGAGTTTGCCTAGGCAGGACAGAGACATTAGCAGCTCTCCCTCAATTTACACTCTTCTTTCTCCTAATAGTCTACCTGAAGGTAGCAACTTTACTGTATTATTTATTATATTGCAGGACTCTCATGCTTGTACTTGTTTACAGTGCAGGGGGCCGTGACAGGCAACTCTAGGCGGGTGGGAGAGGGTTTGTGTGGGGTTTTGTTTGTTTGTTTTCCCAGGTGTTAATTCACATTTGTGCCCTGAGTCCCTTTCCCTTCCTTCTGATAATTTGTCTAGGGAATGGAGAAAAAACATGCTTTATGAAACTGAGGAATAAATGAATATCGCCAGTCTCCAAACTCACGCCTGTCAGGGTATGTTACTGGATACGCACAGAGAATGTGCCAAAAAATAAGAGTGCTCTCTGGGTTAAATCTTGCTGGTTTATCCCATTGTCCTCATACTGAGGATAGTGGCGTGTAGGTTGTCTGACTTTGCCCTCGATCAAAAAAGTCTGTACCTGTCTGAAAGGCTATAAAGACTTAAATATTTCCTCTGGTTGGAAACAAGATTTAATTTTTTGCTTTCGGGGATCTCTACAGTAGCTTGGATTTCTCTTCCCTCATTTCTTTCAGTTTTCTCAGTTCTGTGCATTTAAATTTTTTTTTGAAGTGCTTATTTATTAAATATTTCTGGAAGGCTCTCTGCATTTTAAGTAAAACAAAATCAGCATAAGCATCACTAATTATAAAGCAAATTTAGCTTTTCAAGTGAGAAGTTGCAGGATTTGTTTTCCCAGCAGGATAAAGTGTAGCACAGGAAGGGAAAGCAATGATTTAAAGAGCTACATGCCATCAACCTTCCTTTCTGTAGAATAATTTAAGTTTTCTCTGAAGTTTTCCACTGATGATATTTATGAAAGAAAAAAAGATGGTTATATTCTTTCATACAAATTAAAACCATTTGGGGGTTTGTTGCATTGTGGATTTTGAAATGTGAACCACTTTCTAATGGATCAGAACTGATATTCACGCTTGTTTCTGACAAATCTTCCAATGTATTCAAAATGTCAATTTTTGGAAGATACTATATCTTCTCTCTGCTTGGGTAATATTTCCCTTGAGGAACTTGTGGTTTACAGCCTGATTAGAAAAGTCGGAACTGTTGACTTGAGCTCTGATCATTTATTTGCTTCTACATACTTCAGTTTACACAATTAAGCTTCCGATTTTTTTTTTTCCGACCATGTATTCTTAACATTAAAATCCTGAAGCAGCATAAGAACAGATGGATGTGGAAAAATTGTAATTGAATGTAATCTGGTTGTTAGTAATTGAAATATCTTGAATATTCGTGATTTATCTAATGGAAATATAGAATAAAAATAGTTCTGCAACAACAGGAGATGATGCAGTACTATGTGAGAATAAATCAAAAAATGGTGAAAATGCCTTGTAGAAGAGAGTCGGAGTACCAAAGATTGCTATAAATCATAATAGGGTTGACTTTAATCCTGTGCTTCTAAACAGTGATCCATCTCCAACCTGTGCTTATATAGTCATTTCCTAGGCACTTTTTCACGTTACAGGCTAGTTGAATGCGGTCTTCACTGTAATGGGTTTCGAACATTTGGTGGTTATGGGTACAGTAGCATGCTAATTCATCTCAGTTTGGGTTTTTTGGTGGGGAAGCCTTTTCTTACCGTATAGGAATTGCGTGGTTGTGATTATGATTTAATCAGTGCTTAACTGTATGTCGGTGTTTCATGCTGACATCAGTGTGTATGTGAGGAGAAGAATGGAAGCAACGGACGTGTGTCTCCCTCATGCTGGAGTGTCCCCTGCACACCCTCGACCCCACGGCTGTTCTCGTGGCTACTGCTGAAATGGGAAGCAAAATGAAATGCTTGATCCTGTTGGCCGCTGCTCTCAGTGATACCATCACCTTTAGGAACATCCCCAATGTCTTCAGAACCTGTTCAAGGAGGAGGGTGTAAAGAAGGCTGGCTCATTCAAGGCTTAAAGTGGAGAAGAGGTGTCAAAGCCTTAAAGCCTGTTTCAAGGCTACTTATGGAGGCACAATTTTTACTGCCGCCTCTGCTGCTGATATGGGAACAGTAAAATGTGGATGTTTATATGGTTAAATAAAGAGGTTGCGAAGTTTTACGCAGTCTATCTGCTACTCAAGGCCACCTGGCATGTTATTTAAGGCACGTCTGTGCTGTCACCAGTAGCTGAACCTGAATGTTAAAGCTCCTCCTCACTGAACCTTCACGCCTGACAAGTGGTGCTGATGGGGAGACAGCATCCTCATCTGCTCCTCTGCTCACAGAGATGTAGGTGAGAGAAGGTTGAGGGGAAACCACAGCTCTGGAACAGGCAGGTGACTTTCCAAGCAGGATAGGTCTTGACTTGTTTATCGGCTCAGTCACCCCACTCGGGTGGGAGGCCGCTCTTTCTCCCCTCGACAGCTCTGACTTGTGCTGTCCAATATGCCGTGTTCTACTTCAGTGATCTAGTCTTGTATTCTTTTGTCTTCTCCCCTGTAGCTGTCGTAGTGGACGAGGGCATTGCATTTACATTTGGAGTAGCATGCTGGACACTGAGTGCGTTTGCTGAATTTTTAGCCTGCACCTCTTCAGCAGACACCAGGGAGGTCTGCTGCACTCCGTTGAGCTCAGTGTGCCGTAATGCTAATGCTACCGCTTCCTGGTAAGAGCGTGATTTCGGTCTTTTGTAGGTACCTCGTCAGTGCAGTAAGCTTTACAACTTTTTTCCAGAACTGATGGACCCGATAGCATTTGGCTGCCTGTATTGCAGGCATATTTTCTCCTCCTTATAGCTGATGTACGGTGAATATTTGGCTTATAAAAATCTTCCTGTTACCAAGATCTGCCTGGCTGTCACTAGCACCTCAAGTTCCCAGTTTTTCTTTGTATGCTCACTGCAGTGGTTTGCTTGGAAACCCAGACCTATTGGCATAAAAGGTCATGGCTAAGCCATTTTCAAGTCATTAGCCACTCTGACTTGCTAGAGTTGCAGTAGTTGCAGTTGCTTTCTCCTAGAGTAACGATCTCAAAAAGGCTAAAAGGCCCATCTCGCATGTCGATACCTTTGCGGTGTAGGAAAAATCCTCTCTAGACTCAAAAATGGATTTAATCTCCAAACGGGGTCTGCCATCAAGGAGTTATGTAAAAGATGAAGCTGGAAGAAGGAGCCTTTAGGAATATCTGTGTCTAAGCCAGCCAACGCCTTCAGCACCGCAAAGCACCATGCAGGGCTGCCTCGCCGCTCTGTCAAGCCACAGCAGAGGCTGGGGACACTGTCCCCTCCTTGCCCTGCCATGGCTGTGAGAGGAGGAGAAGTAGCAGCACTCGCGTCCTGCAGAGAAGAGGCAAAAAGGGGGAGAGAGGAATGTGTGCCGTAATTGCTTCCAGATGAGTTCCGTTTTTCCAGTGTTCTCTGCTCTTAGCTCCCAGGTGCAGTGAGTGTTTGTATGCATGAGCACCCTGGTACGTGGGGGAAGATGGCTTTCTGTTGTATTTAGTTACATGTATTATTTTTGCCATTAGGAAGCTTAAGCAACGTTTTCCTGCGTTATTCCCTCTATGTGTCAGGGAGAGAGGCCTGCTCGCACGCGGTGCCTGTGCCCGCGGAGGAGGTCGTCAGCCTGTTGCCACCATCATCGCGGCCGAAGGTTACCTTTGCTGAGGGATGGAAAGTTCCTGTGGGTGGTGGTGCAGTTGTAACCAGAAGAGGCTTGAAGTTCACCCCTGGGGATTTCTGCAACAAGTTATTTTTGTAAATAGTTCATAGATAATAGACTCCTGTAATGATCACTCGGTACAGCAGAGCACTTGAGGACATACTTAATCCTGTTGTTTAAATGAGGGCGTAGGTGCAGTTTCTTTTTTATATCTGTGTGATTGTCTTCTGAAAAAGTACAGTCTGTGGTTTAAATATATTCTTAATTGATATCGTTACCTTTTCCACCCCCTCTTCTGAGGTCATATCGGCCCTTGGCACTTTCAAAAGTTGTCTGGTTAAGCTATCACCTTTGTGAAAACTTGCACATTGCTGGAAAGATCCTGTATAGACGCACACAGAATATTTGCTCCAATTTGTCTGGTTTTAGAGGGGGGGGTCTCAGGCACTTCGCTGTGGGTTCAACATTTCCTTTGTCTGCAGCACTTGCTGTGTGTTAGTAGCATTTGTGCAGTTCCGATGACCTTCCTGTAATTGCAAATGTCCTGAAGAGGGCTTAGGCCTGAAGTCTGTAGGTAACAGGGACTTATATCTCTATTATTGAGCCGAGCCTTGGACTCTGTGCCTACAGGATAAATATATATGTATTTTATATGGAATTACTGCTGGCAGCAGGATTCAGAACTAGGAGGGGGAAAAAAGCTGTGTCTTTTTATTCCTTACTTTTGCTTTCTTACATCAAGTGGAGTGTTGGGGGAAAAATAAACTTGCCAAGGAGACAAGAAATCTTAGATTAAATGATTTAGCTTAGATACATCTTTTCTATTACCATTTCAAGTAACAATCGCTGTAAACAGAAAGACAGAAGCTTGGATGCGAGCCTCCTCCATATGAAAGTGCGTGCAGCTTATTCCATTATAACAACACGAGAAATTTAAATTTAAAACCTTTCTCTGACATACTTTAATGAAACCATCTCGGGATGTTTTTTTTCTGCTGTTTTTCCTGAAGGGGGAATACTTAGAGGCTGAATACTGAAGCATGCTACGAAGAGCAATATAAGGAGAATTCATTTTTTAGGGCTTAGCTGGGGAGTACGCATCTCCTTTCAGGGTTGAAATGAGGTCACTTGAGCATTATGCCAGGTTTCATACCAAATAACATGAATCACTTTTTTTAGAGGTGCATGGTTTGAAAAAGTCAAATCTCATAATGCTGCTTGAATTTCGGAGGTGTGTTGAGTATTGACTCCCACATAGTTGAGTTTGGATGCTTGTATTGATACATCTCTTGCAATCCTTATGAGCGGTAGGCGTGACCTGGTTTGTAAGTTGTAGGAAAATGGGCAATTCAGGCTAGAAGCAACAGGCTTGTAAGTTTTCCTAATGAGTTGTTATCTATAGCATTTAATATGGAGACTGTCCTGGTTCAGCCCCAGCCAGCAACCAAGCCCCACGCAGCCGCTCACTCCCTCCCCCATGGTGGGATGGGGGAGAGAATCGGAAGAGTAAAAGTGAGGAAACTCATGGGCTGAGATAAAGACAGTTTAATAGGGAAAGAAAGAGCCGCGCACGCAAGCAAAGCAAACCAAGGCATTCATTCCCTGCTCCCCACGGGCAGGCGGGTGCTCAGCCATCCCCAGGAGAGCAGGGCTCCATCACGCGTAACGGTGACTGGGGAAGACAAACGCCATCACTCCCAATGTCCCCCCTTCCTCCTCCTTCCCCCAGCTCTATACACCGAGCATGACACCGTATGGTGTGGGACATCCCTGGGGCCAGTTGGGGTCACTGTCCCGGCCGTGTCCCCTCCCAGCTTCCCGTGCCCCCGGCACAGCACGGGGAGCTGAAACAGTCCTTGACTGGTGTAAGCGCTGCTGAGCAACAACTAAACATCTCCGCATTATCACCCCTGCTTCAGCACAAACCCAAACCACAGCCCCATACTGGCTACTGCGAAGAAAATTAACTCTATCCCAGCTGAAACCAGGACAAGGCCATATGAGGAGATATTGTGTAACAACAACTTCTTCAATCAGCTGCTGGTTTAGTTCTTGAATAGTAACAGGGGCTACTTTTTGAGAAGAGCATTCCAAATACTTTGTTCTGTTTCTTCTTAGAAAGAGAAGTTTGGTCCACGTCAATATGCTAGCACTGTAGAAATCAGAAGGATAGTCAGAGGAGATCACTGTACGAGATTAAATTGTGCACAGGTGAGTTTAGATAAGGTCGATAGTATGGGGAGAGGGAAAAAAGCGTTTGGACTTCGATACGTTACTCCTCTGCTTGGAATCACTAAGCCCTGGCCTAAATGTGGCCTTTTTCTTTCCAGACCTGTAAATAGCGCAACCTCTTGGTGTGATTGTGGCTATGTTTGTGTTGAGGCGCTTTCTTCACTGTGTGCCTAATTCTTCTGCTGTACAGGAGTAAGCTAGAACTGTGTTAAACCCCTTTGTCCTTGTTTAAAAGCCTCTGCAGAACAGGAAAGCTATGTGGCTTTAAGTGTACCATTATCATCGAAGTAGATCAGGTCTTATATTTAGACTACATTTATGGATGGGTGTAGGTGCATGTGTGTTCTTGATGGCTTGTCCTCAAAAACCAGTTTGAACCATAACGCTTGTTTGTTATGGGTGCAGTTTCTAGCAGTTCAGCTAGAAAACAGCTCAGGTTAGGCACGTGATGGACGCTCTCGTCACCCACAGTTCCAGGCATGCCCCCAGCTGCTTCTGCAGAGGAAATACCTGGTTGCAAGATACAGTGAGTTAATGAACGGACTGGATGCATTAAAAGGCTAATCTTGAGGAATTAATGCTTGCTTTCCTTGTTACCTGCTAGATTTCTAGTCTTTTGAATGTCAGCGTCTGCAGTTCTGAGTACCTGTAGCTGCGTTTTCCTTTGTTCTTCCATGTAGGTTTTCTTTAATGGCATGGCCTCTTTACAAACATAATTAGGTGGCTACTTTGATTTAATTCCAAAATTTAAATTAAATTTTAAATATCGCAGTTAGCTGTAGCATTAATAATGCTATTTTTTAAATTTTATTTTGACATTTGTATTACCTGACTATACAATTATTTGATGAAATAATATGCTACAAAGCTCTGCGTGTATCCGCGCAAACTAAATGAAGTTTTAATTCCTTAATTGTCACCACTGCAAATTTAGTAGAGCGACTGTTGATGACTGAGAATGCATTTGTAGGGATCTAGTATTTACCACCTTCACCCCACAACAGTTCTATTCTTTTGACTGCGTAACGTGTGGGTATTTTCTGAATGTAACTTCCTCTCACTTAAATCTTATAGGATCAGTTGCAAATGGCAGACGGTGTCATCCTCCAGTAATCTCAGTCAGGTTACTTGCAAAGCTTCTGGAATATAGCTTGATGTAAAGAATTGCCTCCAGATATGGAAATAACTTTTGCAAAGTGAGCTTTCCCTGGAAGGAGTGCTGCATAACAAAATGGACAACCTACAAGTCTTTCTTCAAACTTTAAGAACTGGTTAGTGTGCCAGGAAAAATAGATGTGAATGTGTTATTATCTGGGGTTAAAAGATGCTCGCAAGGAGATTTGAAGGTATTCAGGAGTAGTATTTCTGTAAAAGCTTAATGAAAGGGGAGGATATTCTAAGAAGTGTCTGTTCCCAGCCCAGATAATGACATGCGACTTGGTGCATCACCTGTCTATCCCTTTTTCCTCCAGAATAAAAATGGATGTAAAATAGTTCCTTATTTTTAAGAATTGTCACTCAACTCTCAACTTGGTGATGTTCTTTAAAAATTTTGTACCCCAGCACTAAAGGGGGTTGGGGTGGACTTTTCCAGATGACTTGTCGTATTCCCCAGTTCACCTTTCTTTCTCCAGTTGTAGAGAGCAATACCACCCTTCAGTCCCGGCCTAGGAGGAGTCCAGATTGCATCTCTGCTCCTTCAGTGTCAGTGTCTGGAGATGCCCAGGTAGCTTTGCGCATACCGTGCATTTACAGCCCAGAAGAGCTCTAGTAGTCAGCACCGCGCTCAGCAGGTTTGAGGTGTGAGTTCCTGTGGACAGAGACCATTCACAGCAAGAGCCGTGTACTTGGCCAGTTCTTTAACTCTGTACTTGCTCTGCCCTACACTTGGCAATAAAACTCAGAAAATGGACCGGAAAGGCTGAGTAGTGGCCTTGAAGGGGATGTTTTCTAAATGTCTGACAGATGACGTTATCTAGGTACAGGGCGGATGAGAAACTTTTTAGAAATAGATGGATCTGAGTTACCATGATCTATTTGGACAGTGTTGAGGAATAGGTAGCTGGGACCAAATGGGCCCAGGCTGGGCATAAGGGTAGGCAGAATTGAGATGTTCTTTGAGCACTGATACAGAGCACAAAAAAAAGAGAATTTTGCAGGTGCTCCCTGGCTGGGTGGTATGCCGATGCCTTCTCACTGCCACGTGTCTACAGAATGAGGAATCTGTAGCAGCTCCCTGTAGGAGGTGGCATCTCATCGATGGCTGTAGGGACAAAGAACACTGTGGTCAAGATAATGTGTGTCCACGAGGGCCTGCTGCTTTCTGGAGATTGCCATCACTGCACTGCCCAGCTGAAGAAGCCTTGGGCCCCTCAGCAATACCTGGAATATCCAGCGAATGGTCAGAATGCCATCTTGCTGGACACTGCAGATGGAGGGCTGAAGGAGCACATGCTTGCCAAGTGGGTTTAGGCCCTAGGTTATCCGATTTCCTTTCCTACAGGGCAAGGGATTGGTGAACATCCTGTACTGCTTTTTAGTAATCTGGGAGGTTTAATGAAAATTTACATCTCTCAACTTTAATAAACAAAATTAATTATATCCTCTTATGTATAATTTAGTGAGTAATCCAGATTAAGAAGATAACTTTAAGAAAAACAGAGTTTGAGATTGCAGGGAGCTTGTTAAAGAAGTAAAATGCTATTATGTGTTTTTTTAGGGTGGGGTTGTTTGGTTTGTGGGGGTTTGTTTGTTTAGTTGTTTTTTTCTGCCTTTGGTTTATCATACATAATCCAGCAAGTGTTTCTGATGGCTAGAAGCAAGAAAAAATTAATGGATGCGCTGGGCTTTTTACCAGTGGAACAGAGATGGGTTTTCCCAGAATAGGTTAACTGGCCTTGTTAAAGCAGCTATATTGAAATAGTTCATAAAAACGATGCCTGTATTTGTTTGATAAGGTAGTCAGCTGTAATACCACGTGATGTTTGTAGAACAGAAGACGGCACTGCTGCGTTGATAATAATGCAAGGACCACCTGTAAAATCCACATGAGCTGAAACACGTGACAATTTGTTTCACCTACCTGCATTGCAGTTTTCCTAAGTCTTGACTTCAAGTGCAGCTTTTTCCTATAGGCACTAAATGCTGAGGTTAACGAATCTGGAGCCAGTTATTCTTTTCTCTGCCTTTTGAATGTCAGCCTACGAAAAGATGCATTTCTCTTGTAAGGAAGTTAGCAGTGAAGGCAGTGCGTGCAGCTCTACAAATGGAAAGTTGTTCTTTTGCCGGAATCTGAGTAATGTAAGTTTGCACGCCGATATTTTCACAGTAGCTAGGTATGTTGCTGTTAGCCTTAAAATAACAGTTGAAAAGTCATCACCCATCTCACCACGCTACCTAATGGAAATTCAGGGCTGGAAGAGGAGGGCATGGTCATTTGCTGTTGAAGTTCTCCTCAGCTGAAATGGAGTGTTGGAGACAAATGACTTGTCAAGGCAAAATGCGCTCGCTAAAGTAGAGTTAAAAGCCATCCCAGTCAAAAAGCAGGAAGACAAAGGTTAAAGCAGTTGTTTCTGGTTCAAAACCTGAATCGCTGCAGGACTTTTTGAATAAGTAATAGCAGCAGCAATTATGATTGCATCTTTGGTCCTACTGCTCCAGCAGATATATTTAATCACTTCTGATGTGGTTTCACAGAGCGCAAGAGATTAAATTAGTCATTTTATAAATTACGAAGAAAGAAATGAGAGATTGGAAGGTAGCAAGGGGCATTATTTCTAGCTGACCTGATATACTTGGGTGTGGTTTGTTTGGTTTTTAAGCGGTCATAAGCTTTTGTACCTCTTCGCTTCCAATTACCAGTTGGTAATAACTGCTATCCTGCTCATAAAACTTCATGGTAATTTGCCTCTTAATAATTGCTTCTGTCCCACCTCTTTAAGGCATTATTGGAGCATCGTGTCCATGGCAAAATAGCTTTAATGCTGTCAGCTGAAGCACTGTCATCATGTGTGTTTTGTGAATCAGGCTATGCAAATCCAGATCTGTCAAGATTTTTCATCTTTCCTGTGCCTCTTTGTGTGGGATTATTTGACCCATGCTCAGAATGCAGTAAACAAACCCAAATAACACTGATACAGTAGGTGGACAGCAGCTAGGGCATCCGAATGATAAAGTGATAATGTAGAAAGATGAACTACCTTGTTTTCTTGTCTCTTGCCCTCTCCTCTTATCTTTCTCACAGCCACTCTTCTGCTTTTTTTTATTGAAGGCACCAACCTCTGCTTCCTTTCATCATTCACATTGTAGTAAGATGCACAGCAATAGTGCAGTGACGTAGATGTCTCTGAAAGGCAGGTTGTGAATTCTTTTCTGTATAACTCACTGTGTTGCTTCCTGGCTAAAGAAAAAAATATCTATAGCAGGGAGTATAGATGTTGCTAGAGAGGGTACGCTTAGGAATGCATATCAGGAATTATCAATCCATGAGTTTGTTCTACTGTAAAGTATTTTGAACAGATGTTGCTAAGAAAATAGGAATTTTACACATTTATGTCTAGTGTTTTTTTTAACAGCTGGAGATCAAATGCTGTACTTGACTGTATGACTGACAACTAGGAACTTAAGGACCTGAGCTCAGGGCTTTTTTACTGCTGTCTGGCCTCCAGCAGGTTCCTTAACTTTTCTGAATCTAAACCTACACAGAAATTGTCACATTCAATCAGAATCAGCCTGACTTGTTATTCTGTCACCAGTGCTGCTTTTACCAAATGTTTCAGAGAAAGGTGCCAAAGTCCTTGTTCACGTGTGAAGTGGTCTGTCCTTAACAAGAGTTTATTCTTCATCGCTTAGGATTGAAAGATGGCTTAAGCACTAAAGTTCGTCTTTTACAGAACCACACTTTTAATATTAATATTTTAATATTTCTTAAATAGGTTGTTGTAAAATATTTTCTCCATTGGGAAAGGAAAATAAACTTTTTGACCCTTACTGTCTGTGACGCTGTTAGACTGAGGCATTTTGGAAATAAAAATTGTAAATTCTTAGCTCCTTGATTATTTAAAATGCTGTTTAATGTTCATTTAATTTTCACAGTGTCCTAAAAATAAGAGGATTTTATGCTGCAGGGCACAGTATTAAGGAACTGTAGGAGTGCAGAATAAGTAATAAAGCCATGTTTAAATGCAGATGG
>VZTV01024483.1:339-23357 GCA_013400875.1 Anhinga rufa | reverse complement strand
GAGTTCTTAGGTTTGGAAGGTGGAGGAGAAGTCTTCTGCTATTGTTAAATTACTTGCTTCAGTGGGAGTTGACATTTACTGAGGTATTAAATTTAGGCAAGGAGGGGGTGATGAAGAAGGAAAATAAGTACTCCTCATATTTTGGTGGTTGCAGGTTCTTTCCTTTATTTACAGCATGCTTACAGGCAAGATCTTACAAGACGCCCTCATCTTGCCTTAAAAAGATCAAGGGATCCTTCATTCAAAGGAATGAGAAGATATTTTATGCTCCACAACCCTTTTAAGCCTATGGCTTCTCTCCAAGGGAAGTAATTCTAATGGTGTTTCTAATGATGCGCCTGCTTGTCCGCAGGAAACTAAATTGCCACAGCTCTCCCCACCAGTTCACAAATGCCATGCGCACCGTGCATGTAGGAGTAGGTCACTGTCATGAAGAGGTCAGTGGAAAAGGGGAAGATGAATTTTGATGACAGTAGTTTTACAATAGAGGTTTAATAGAGAAGCGTGGACTTTGCTTCGGTTCAGTGGTATTACTGATCTTGGATGGGAAGGCAAGAAGTACAAGGAAATGAAAGGTGTGGCTGAAGGTGGAGTCTTTTAGTAGGGCAGCTTCTTCCTTCTCTGGATTTCCCACATATTTTTAGTTTTCCTGCTTCTGAGACCTTGAAAAGAAATGGAAGCTCTCAAAGAAATACAGCTTTATTTTTTTAACTGAAATTTTTAGATATTCACATGTCTATTATCAGAGAATGTCTAAGATCCATATAAATGCAAGACTGGCCCTTCTGACTGAAGAAAGAGTTATCTGAACTCCTTTTAAGTTGTTGCTCAAGAGTAGAATGCTATGTGCTCAACTTGTGAGGTGGGTAGAGGGAGCAGGGAGTTTCTGGGGCTATTATTTGAAAACTAGAAAAGTCTGGGGAATTTTTTCACTGACTGTTTTGAAGTATGCTGATTCATCAAAACCAATCCAGTTCACGGAACACAGTTGACTTTTGATTAATTTCCTAAATCAAAGAACTGAAGTTGATTTTTGGAAAAGTTTTAGAACATGTAGCAATATTCCATTTTGATATTTTCTGATTTATTTCTTTTTAAGTGGAAATCATGTAATAATTCAAAAGGGCCCAAAGGTTAAAATCAAAGTGAAGCCCTGTAATTGACTTAAAGACATTTTTAAATGTATTGCCAGTTTATGCACTTTTCTGAGATTTTGAGTTTTTGTGCTGTTGTGGAAGAGGCCAACAAATCCCCTCCAAATCACCAAAGGTGAGAAAATAATCTTGCAATCAGATTTAGTAAATGAGATGTGAATCCAAGAAGTTCCAATCATAGTTCTTGGAATGTCTGTGCTCCGTTGACCAAATCAGAAGCCAAAACTATAACTGGGACTACTGCTGCTTAGGTCCCCTGTGCAGGGCGGCAGCACAGCTAATCTGAAAATTGTGACATGGACAAATGCTTTTCTTATCCTCAGGAAGGTTAAAAATGATGATTTTTTTTTTTTTTAATGGTGTCTTTTTTGAATGCCTGTCTTTACATTTTGGTTTTTGAGCCTTTAGGGTACAAGTCCAAGGTATTCTCTGCAAATCCAAGAGTTAGAAACACTTTTATACCTATGAAAACTATGACTGTAAACATCATATAGCTCTGGAGTTGAACTTTGAGGAAGAATACCACACTGCACAAAATATGAAATCCAACCGTGGGAACAGGTAAGACCTGCTTTACACTTTTCGTGATATTGCAAGTGAGTTGAGAACTAGTGGCAGCTTCTGAGAACCAAGATAGGAACCTGACCGTTCCTGATTCCTGTTTATGGATTGACTGACTATGTAGCAGGCATGTGAAAATGGATTCTTGCTTTTAAAGTTCCCTGAAGTTGCAAAGAGAATGTGATTTGTGCAGATTTTATTAGCTGGCTCTTTTTTTTTCCTGTGATGACAGCCTATCTCAAACTGGAACAAAGTGAGGCTCTTTCTTGTTTGCCAGAACATATTTAACTTTCCATAACTTATTCACCTGGTTTGGAAGCTAGCTTGTTTGTTTTTTCAGGAAAGATGCCTGCTTTTGCCTCACTTTATGATGGGTAAACAAAAATGCAAGAAAGATGAGTGGATGATACAAGGTCACCCACTGAATTATCTGCTTAGCTGAGTTTAGCACTATAGACCGGCCTGACTCATGGTCAGGTGAATGAGGACCAGCAGTATTTATCCTCTTCTTCCTCCTTTTCCCCATTCCTCACATGCAAATCAGTCTCCTCCATAGTCAGGGATCTCTTGCAGAATGGGGGCGTTAATTAACTCATGGGGTGTTTCCTGACATTTGTGGCAGGCCTGCTTCTGAGCCCAAATGACCGAATGAACAAAATCTGGACTGAGGACTGTATGAGGGGGAGAGAGTCAGTTGTAGGGAGACTGTGACTGGGCAGAGAACGACCGTCTTCAGCTAAATCATTCGCGGACCAAGACATCAGTTACATCTCCATCACAGGGTCTGGGCTTATTGAAGCTTGTCAGTAGTCATGGAAGTAAAGCCTTTAGATATGCTTGGCAGGACAGAGGAGGGGGCCTGTGGAGACTCTGAAAGACAGCCCTTTCCCTTTTTTACAGTTGTATCTAAACGCAAATGATTAACATCCATTTCCTGCTGACAAAGTTCTCTTAAAAACATATATACTTCATTGTGTGCAACTTAGTTTACAGAGTGGCTGTTAAAGATTAGGTTCGCTGTGGAGGCTGAAGCGGGGAACTGCTGTTGGCGTAGAGTGAATCATGCCCCTGGGCCCTTTGGAGGGGCAATTTGGATCTCCTCAGTTTGTGTTTTTGCAACGTGCTCTTGGAATAGCACCTGCCTGGCTGCTGCTCTCCTAGCCTGATCCCTGCTCCTTCAGCTAGGTCACCGTTCAGCTGGTGTTTTCTGTTGGGCAGATCAAACAGTATCCTGTCTTATCTGCTGTGCTTTATCTCCAGTCATGAAAATCAATTCTCCCATCCCTGTCTGAGAATAGAATATTCCCTTGTGAAATGCCTCATGCCTCTCTCCCTCAAGCTCTTACTTTAACTTGTTTATGGTTTGACCAGGTAGTTTGTTATATTACCACATAGGGTTTATACAGCTGGGCCTCTGAGAGGGAAAGAAACCCCCCAAACCTGCAGCTTACGTATCTTTTCTCCACCTCCTCTTCTTTCTCTCCTCCCTGCCCCCCACACCGGAAAAAAAATTCAACTAATCAGCCGTTGCATCTATTAAAATATTAGTCTGTGGGATACTACATGCAAGAGCAAATCCTGCAGAAACTTCTTGCACCTGCAGGGGAAATGTTCCATATACGGTATGGAGGCTGGCAGAATCTTGATTCGGAATACAATTTAAATGATTCTGGTCGTTTTGCCACATCCTGTTTCTCTCATTTATGCATGCACTATTTTGATAACCAGCAAATAGTTCTCAGTTTGCTGTAGCTAAAGATAGCCTTGAATTGTAGCACTAGTATTCTGCTCCTTTCGAAGTGCTTGGGTTCTCTCCGCTGCAGAGATTGGGGCCAGCCTCGAAAACTGGGGCCAGCCTTAGGTTTACTTCCTGGCATTTCTTTAGGTTTAGCACAATTTTGTAACTGCTTTTGAAGTGTTTCAGAGTAACCCAAACATGGCGAGCTGCAGAGTTTCATACTCTGGTTAGTCAAATGGCCAGTATCATCTCTCTCTTTGTTTCTTAAGTTGCGATCCTTTGTTTTGTGTGAGATATGAAGTAGCAGGAGAAAAACAGTTGGTATGCTTCAATTTCCTGACTCTGCCTGAGGGCCTTCCCTTGTTAACTCTATTTCTAGCATTAGCGCTCTTTTGGCACGTGAACTGTTCTGTAGATCCCTTGGCTGATTTCGGCACATCTTGTGTTTGCATCCTGTTTTATTTCCCTCAGAGCATAGACATTTTAATACCAGAGAGAAAACTTGATCTTAAGAACACTGTCAGTGGCCACAGGAGCAACTTCCACGTGGACACCTTGACTAACATGGCAGCTACGCCACTTCCAGGAGTCTTCCTGCTGCTATCCCTGAGTACTGCGGCTCACTCTGTAGCAACCTGTGGTGGTTCAGGGTGCTCTTTTAACCTTTGGCCATGTTTGAATGGCCATGTTGTCTACTCCACCTCTTCTGCAGACTGCAATGGTAGTTGGATCTAGAATTCAAACAGCCACGACACGTACACAGGATTGGACAGATCCACCTACATCTTTCAAATTCATAATTGAGAAAAGACATGTCAAGAAGATGCATCAAAGCCCGTTACTCGTATCTACTTTTATTTATTTGACTTCCAAAATCGTTTGGTCTAAGTATATTTAGTACTGAAAGAGTGCATGCAGTTCTGCTTTGGAAAAGCAATGGTGCTATCTGCTTTGGAAAGAGTGATGCAGTTTTATCTTTGGTTAGTAAAGCCATGCAGAGCTCAAATATGAGAAAAAATCTTAATGAAAACATGTGGGTTTCTAGCCCATTAGCTCTTCAAGTGAAGTAGTGAGTGGAACTTAGGACTTTACCTGCATGTGATAACGTGTGTTAACAGTGTAAATGCTTTGTATAGAGCTTTGCTTTGGAATGGTGTTTTCCTAATGAAGAAAAGAGGTAGAATATTACAAACCCAGTTGAATAACTGGCAGGGATTAAAGTGGGAAATTGGTGGCTTAACAGTGCTCCCCTGATGGAAAACCCCAGTCTGGGCTCCATGCACCATGCAGGTGGTGTGCACGCTCAGGAGCTTATGTGTGCTGGTGGATCCAGCCTTTGGGGATATAGGTCTTCTCTTGAAACTGCGATCTAGTTAAAATTAATACTTGGTTACTCTCAAATCTGAAGAGTGACCAGGCTGATACTTTGTGCAGTTCCATCGAACTTTTGAAAACAAAGTTCTTCCTGATATTTGACATTTTCTGGACTTTTCACATAATGCATGTTAAGCTGAATCAGACTTTGGTCTATGCAGGCTGGTGAGCTTCCTGAGACAGATGGAAAAGATGTGTAGTTTAACTAGATACTTATGGGAAGTTTTTCAGATGACAAAAGCGATAAGCAGGTCCTTCTACAGGCTTATTAACTCCTGTGTTTGTTTACCTTGGTCTATCTGGAGATGCTAACTGTCCTAATATATTACACCTATTTAAAATTGCACGCAAACCCACTTGGCTGTCTGATGCCCGACAGCGTAGAATGCCGCAGCTCCCATGCAGCAGCTGGGAGCCCAGCACCAGGCACGCTAACCATTATCATCAGGTATTTGCTATTTGTAGATAAGTAGCATCCAGCGTAAGGATGAACTCAGTGAGACTGCTCAGGTGAGCAAGACTAGCATTTTGGGGTGCCTCACTCTCATCAGCATTCCTGGAACTACTCAGCTAAAGGATGCTAATAACATTTGGCTGTGTGTGTGTAGAGTTGTGTTCTTTCCATTAAACAAAATGTGACCTCCACAGGTTCTCCTTTTCTGGTGTAAACATGATGTCTGTGCTGACTGGGGAACCTCTGTACTAGTGCTGCTGATTCCAAATAAAGTAATGGTGACAGGATCCTTCCCAGGAACGTGCTCTGCCAAATTCATAATGCAGCACTGCAAGAAAATGAACTCATTGGACCAGAGCCTCACAACTGTTGTAAATCTTGGTCACCTTACGGACTTTGCTGGAAGCATGCCAGTGTACACCAGGAAACAAATGGGATTGTCCTCCTTTATTCCCTACCACCGCCATGTATATTTTATTCTACTTTTAGTATTTATATGCGACTGATGCTCGTTCTTGGAGGTAATCCTTTGCCTGCCTATTTTTTTTCCTCGGTGGTGCCGCTGACCTTCTGCAAGCAGTTCAGCAGGGTAGAGACATAGTTTGTTACCAAGTTTCAGCACGCGTTGCCCATCCCTTCCCCTTCCCCCTCCTCCTCTGCCTTGTGGAGCAGATGGTGCTAATTCCCGTGGTGGCCCTTGATGCAGCTGAGGTCTCTTCCGTGATGCCTCTACTGTATCATGGAAACTCCCTGTGGTCTTTTTGGAGAAGAGAACACTCGGTTGATTACTGTCTTTTGTTTATGACTTTTAAGATCCTATTAGGATTATATTTCTTTTTGCTGTTCTCTTCCACCTCCCCTTCCAACCTGTCCCCAAGATCTTTGGTCTGAAGCTCCCTGCAACTTGGGGAATATTGCTTTTCGTTACTGTTGTTAGTTATATTATTTGCATTCCTACAGACACCCACCCACCACATGTTTACCTTTGTAAACATTCTCCCATTTTGACTGTATTTACATTTTTTTTCAAGCAGAAATGCTGACTCTTTACATATAACAAAGGTTGTTCTATTGTTTTCCATTTCAATTTAGAGGCGGAAGCACCACTAATTGCCATTTTTAATTAGCTCTTTCTTTAGTGCCCCTTTTCTCATCCTTTGGGCCTCCCCCTCTCCTGTATTGTACAACAAGATGATTGCTAAAAAACATCTTCCTCTCCACTGGGCCACCAATGTATCCTGCCCACACCTCTCAGACTCCCTGTGATGTTTTGTGGTCTCCTTATCTGATTGTAGCACCGCATCCCTGTCTTCAGTGCGCTGCGTTGCTCTCTCTAGAACTTTCTGATTCTTTTCAACCATATTCTTTCCTCTTTACAATTAAGTCAGTGGTTTTATATTGGAGAAATCAGGAATAGAACTTCACCTCGTGTATCTGATTGCTTTATTTCTTGTGCCAGCTTCTCTCCTAACGTAGCTTGCTGTGTTGCTCCAGCATTCTGCTGCCATAAATGTCTCTGTGCGTTTTCACGTATTATCTAATGATGCCTCCCCGACCCCGTGCATTGTGCTATTCAACTTTCCTCCAAACCACTCACAAAATCCACTCCTTTTAGGCTAGCCTTCCTTTGCTGTTCTCCACCCTTGCCTTTTATGCCAGATATGAAGCCAAATCCTGACGCTACTGAAGTCATTTGAAATGTTGCCATTTGCTTCACTGAGATGAAGACTGAGTTCACTGTCTACAAATTTAAATATTATGAATGGGGGGGAAGTGGGGAATGAAGTGACACGAGAAAAAGAATCATTACGTTCATTACGCCCGCTGAACAGATCCTGTGAGCTCTCACTGTTGTGGTATGTGTCCTCCTGTGCTGCTGTTTTTTGTCACCCTTGCCATGCTATGCTTAATTTAGATTGTAAATTCCTCACATCAGACTCTTTCTGTTTCATTTCTCCTTAACGTGGCATGCCCACCTATGGCATTGTGCAAATGTAGTAACTCAAGGAGAAGGTGTCGTTTTCTGAAAATTTTACCCAGTTTAAGCAATTAAAAAAAATAATAATAAATCAATCACCTTTTCATAGTACCAAACAGGAAACCTCTGAGCAGTGGTCAGGATCTCAGTGGAAAGTCTAGCTTCACTCTGTGATGGGACATGCAATGACCACAGTAAGGGGCAGGACAGAAGCCTGTGGAGGAACATTTTGTTCATCACCTTTGTATCTGTGCCAGGCTGAGGGGTGTAAATCCTTAAAATTCTTTGTATGGGCAGATGTAGTTCTCTTTTGAAACTATGCACACAGAAATAACCTCCGTAGGGTCTTCAGCAAGTACTTGCCCTGGTTCTGTATTATGAGAGAGGACAAGCAGTGATCCTGTGGTTTTTCTTATGGTACTATGTACAGTTTCCTATATCCCGCCAGCCTCTCAGGTGGATCCTTAAAGGCCTGAGCTGTCCCAGTGACATAATGTTTTAGAGTAGCTGTTTTTTTTGTAGAGAGCACTGGGTTTGGTCCAGGCAGTCCTAATGATGTGCTGAGTGGTGGTGATGTCCGAAATGAAACAGGCAAGAAGTGCTCTGTACAGCTGCAACTCAGGCTGGAGGTGGGGGAGCGAAGCCGGCTGTTTCTGGGGAGCTGCGTGACTCCGCTGTTCACCCCTTTGTTCATCAGTAAGTGGTCTGTGGCCTTCGTGAAACACAGAGTGATGTATTTCAGTCCCATCAAACCCTGATACTGCCTGATAGCAATGGCACAATGGATTTGACTTTATTTTGCAGGTATCACAAGCTAATTTCATTCTTACTGAAGTCACTGGCTAAACAAAGCCAACATTCCTCTCTGATGTACGTGAGATTACTTTTCCCCCCCCCTCCTTTTTCTTTCTCTGCTTAGGGTTCACTTTAAAACACCGAATACCTGATTCTCCTCTTGCTCCTGGATTTCACTGGTTTAATTCCTACAACTTGCACAGTTCTCTTAGTTTAGAGAGGTGATAAAAGAAAAACAGAGTCTCTTTCATGTCATGTGACAAGCCAGTGGTGGCATGGTGCGGTGGGAGAGAGCTGCTCTGAGCATCAGCTAGCAGTGAAGGTCGGTCTGTCTCGCTGCATCTGTTTCTTTGATATTTGAACAGGACTCTTCTGAGACAGTCTCTGTCACTCCTTAATTAGCCTGTCACTCCAGGGAGCGAAAAAAAAAAACCCTCAACAAAAAAACCTGGGACAGGAATCTAATCTGGCTTTCCTGGATGACAGGGCACAGCGCAAGGCTGGCCAAAGAAATATGTATTTAAACAAATTGCTTCACATTTACACATTAACCCTTGAGTAAGTGTCTTGTATTCCTTAAAGAATCTACTTTGTAATTGTCTCATTTCCCATCTTTTGCTAAGGGCAGTGAAGGAGCATATCTGGGAGAGTCCAATCCATCATTTGTCTGCACTTATTCCTCCTATCCTGTCTTTCCTGCGCTAGAAATCCTCCTCTATCCCACGCCCAGACAAGTCTCTCAGAGTAGAAACCTTCTGCTTGTCAATTTTTAGACCATTCTTAGTGTCCTGTAGTCCAAGAAGTGATGGCGGGAAGTGGTTTCAGGCAGGAATCTCAGAAAGTCTCTTGAAGGCATAAAGATGCTAATGAGAATAGTGGGGAAGGGAAGGATTGGGGATCTACAGGAGGAAGACCCTCTGCCATACGCTGTCCTCTAAGGATACTGGTGAAAGCACTGGATGGCTGGTCGGGAATTTGTGCGTCTCCACAATGGGCTCATGTGTACCTGAGAAACAGCTTCGTTCACTGTCCTTAGGATCTCTGCTGGAACAACAGATATCACAGGAGTAAGTAAAAGTATTAAACCGGGCTGGGATGTCCTCCTGTGTGGGAAACAAGTTTTAGCGGGAGCCAGTCACAAGCTCCAGAACATGTTTGAGCCAAGGATAAGAATGGCCATCGTGGGAATTACAGCAAATGCAAAACAGGCTTGGTTAGTGTTTCAGTCTCTTCTGGACGGCCAGTAGTCCATTCATTTAACTCGTATGAACAGGTGTCTCTTTTTTTTGCAAGAGACAAGAATTCATGTTCTCAAGTACATAGCTCTGTTACAGTGCTTTCACCTAGTATTTTTAGCTAATACAACTACAACAACTTTGATACTCTGCGAAACAAGTGCTGAACTCTTAACATGTACCTTGAGTTTCTTCCTAAGGTCAGCTGCCACTTAATTTCTCTACAACCTTGGTTTTCCTGCTAGAAAAGATACCTAACAGTTATATTGTGTGAAATTTCTTTTTGTTTTGTTCCTGTAACATGGTATTTTCTTCAAACAATATTTAACTAGAGAGTTCGTCTCTGGCATAACTCTGACTTCACTGGAGTTACAGCAGAAACACATTTTGTCTCTAGAAACCAAGCAATGGATCAAAGATTTATAATTAGAGTCTCTTGTACCCTGTGGTCCTGTAAACATTTTCCACATCAGAGGCAAGGTCTTTATGAGGATAAATGAGATAACACACTTTACTTCAGGCTTGTAGTAGCCAAGTAGGCTTTTTTTTCCTCCCCATTTAAACAGATTTAACTTAAGTTAGTTCTTGTTGCTGGATTTCCAGATCTGTTGACTTATATCTCCTTCCCAATGAACCTGTCCAATATTGTCAGCAGGAGTGAAGCTTTCCCACGGGCTGTCCTGCCCACCTACATCAATACTAGGCCTTGACTATGTGAGATAACTGGATCCTTCTTATGCTTTCAGTTAGAAAGTAAATTGGTAAGCAGCTAATTTAAGGTAAATCAATATATTACTTACCTAAAGCAAAATAAAGCCATATAGAAGGACATTGAGTTAAACACATACGTGTTTTAATCAATGTATTTAGTTCAGAAATGGACATCTTTTGATGAGTGATGTTAAAATTATAAGCTGCTTGTGACTTCCTTGCTTCTAGAAGTTACTGCTGCCCCAGCCTCCTAGCAGAGTAGTTTGTGTGCAACTGCTTTCGCGTCAGGTGAAATCAGTTGGTTTAGTTCTGACCACTAATTTAAACTATTTAAGCTAACCCAGTTTGTTTTGCTTGATGCAAATTAAGAACCTCCTTCAACAAAACTGGGACAGTAACCTCTGATATGGTGGTGCTGTAACCATTCCAGCTGAAGCTAGATGGGGACTTGCGTGCATAGCAGCAATTGGTACAATTTCCTTAGGTAACTTGCTCTTCAGGAAAGTTCTTGGCACATGTGGTCCTGAAGAAATAGGTTCACTGTGGTACAGGTGCTCAGGGTATTGTCATCGGTCCACTATTGACTGGATTTAGACTCCCAAGACACTATGTGAGGATGCAAATTTAATGAAATTCTCTCAAAGTATTTCTCTGTTTTCCCCCTGGCTCCCTTTATTTCAAAATGTGGCTGAAAACCACAAATCTTGTTAGTCTTCAGTGCAGATCTAAATGCCTCAGAACTGGGTCTGTCTGTACTTCACAAGGATGGTATTACTTGCCAATAACTCTTTTTGTTGATGGATCTTCATAGTCATCTGTGAACCTTGTAGAGAAAATATAATGGTCAAGGTATAGATTGGCCTGCAGCGATTGATGGTACTCCAGCATCTTACAGGTTAAGTATAGCTCCCCATTCACTGCTCACTTGTCCCATCAGTATAAAGAACGAAAGTTACATTCAGAAGCAGTTGCACAAATTGTCATTATTGCACTTTACGTCAGGAGAACTCTTAGTAAGAATAATACAAACAAGTTCAGATTTAATAAGAAGCAACTTGAGCATTTACTAGAATTGAACCAGCTTGGATGACAAATTTCTGAAAAGTAGAAATTTGCTCCTCTATCACTTCCACATTCCAGCTTGCAAGAAGGAATAGAAAAGCCAAAATAGAGTGAAAGTGCTCTTGCGGGATAGCGAGCCTACTGGGAAGGCAGACGTTCCTGCTGTCCCGGAGGAGGGCTGTGCTCAAGTGGAATCTTAGCTCAGTTGTGCCAGACCAGACAGTTTGTGTCCAAATCGCAAGCGAACTGATTTGCTAGTGAGATTCCAAGGTAGCTGGCTGGAGAGCTGTAATAAAACTTCCCAAAGCAGTGAATTAGTCCTGAAATGATTAGCCAGCTTTGTGTGCCTGCCCCAAATGCAGGTGTTTGAGAGGAGGCTGTTTATTTTAGTTCACAGAGATGTCTATAGACTAAAGTTTAGTTATGGATTTCCTATATAGGGCTTATTCAAGCATGAGTGTATGTACATTATGAAATATTTATAAGGATGGTTACAACATGGAAACATGTTGTCTGTTTCTGGCTGTACAAGTTTTGGAGGAAGAAGATGGAAAAGTACTCTGAATTGGAGGAATTAAAGGGACTACTAGCATGAAACTCAAATTCAGAAGACTCGGGCATTAGATTTGCCTTATACTTGTTTTTTTTAATTATTTTTCTATTGTTTGTATACTTTTTTTCTCATCTGTTCTGAATAAAAGGTGTGAAAAACAGTGAGATCCAAATATAAGCAAGGAGTAGTCAAAACTGCAGTGTAAGCAGAGGAACATTAGCTTTTCTTTTTTTTTCTAGTGTCTTCCTTACAGCGACCTTCAGTATGACTTATGTTACCAGGAGGTTAAAAACCTTCTGATAGGAATGTGACTTTGAAGTTGGTCGTGTTCCTTTTACTGAAAACTTTCTTACAAGAGACCCCCCAGCCTTCCCACCCCACTGTAGAGAAGCCTGGCACTGCTGTGAGGTTTTTCATGTGGGTGGAACCGAAGGTGAGTGCTTTTCCCAGGAGAGTTCATAGCTTAGCATGAGTATTATGAAATCACCACGCAACTCATCTTCCTTCTCCTCCTAGGAATAAGTTTCTCTTTTGTTTTCATGAGGTCAAATTCACTGCTGAGTTTTAGTGGACTGTGGTCTGCCCCTGGTGTGCATTTTACTCATATGATAAATTCTATAGGATCTCCAGTAATTATGGTGTGTCAGGACCTCCACCTCAGAGCTGATTTGGGCATCCACACAGTGTTCCATTAACATCAAGTTTGGGCTTTGATTCAATAGTGACTCACTGAGGGCAGAGCATTGCTTCATGAAGTACCAGCTATGCACTCTGTACTGCCTGGGGTTTCCAACTAACTCACAGAAACGCAGCCCTCCTTTGCAATAGGTGCCCAAGTAGTTCATGATGCATCAGTGAAAGGAGGGCAAATATTGGGGACCAGTAACCATACTGGTGAGAAATCTTTTATAATTTTGGAGGAACCCAGGAGATTTTGATTTATTTCTGGAGCCAACGGGGCTTTGGCAGTTAGGGGCTTCTTCTGAGACCTGCCTCCCACAAGTGACATACCCGAGACATCACCAACAGTACTTGGTGGTTGTATTGGATGCAGTGTGAGCTGAGCCAGAAGAGGCGACGGTTCGTCTGTTTGTTTTAATGTATCACAGAAGATTGTTGAGGCTACTAAGATCATTGGAGAAGAATATTTATTTATTTATAGACACACTGTTTACATATCATAGCTTGATGAAAGGCTGAACTCATTACACCTGAACTGAACATGTGACCCTGTAGTTATCTACATCACGTTGGATGGCTGTAGGCCAAGGCAATATACGTATGTACTCTGAGCTGTGGTTGTGCCGCTGAAGCAGTTGTTCTCTTTCAGCTTGTCTTTGCCTCTCTGCTGAAAGTTAATGTCTCCTTGGTGCGCCAGCTAAGCTCCTCCTTTTAGAAATCTCTTTAAAAAATAATTTAGATTAGCATAAACAAATAATTTAAGCAGTAGGTCTCTTTACTTGAGTTTATCTCAACTGGTGAGGGTTAGGGGATGCTTGCATAAGCCCCTTGTCTCATGGCAAGGATGGTAACTTCTGGCTGAGGCCTTGGGGATTAAGTGGGAAGCAGCGGGCTCTACGTACCATGGTGGCACTTAGAGGACATGTGACAAAGGCATTTATCTTCATAGTTCTTTATTTAAGTCCTGTTTTGCCTAAGTAGTCTTCACTGGCAGCAACATTAGTGGAAATGGAATACACTGTTCCTAAAGGTTTCTTTCTGAATCACCACTGTGATTTAGTATAATGGGTTTCTGTAGTATGTGAAGGAGGAGAGAGGGGATAAGAAGTCAAAGTGACGCATTTCTGCTTCTAGACAGAGTGAAGCTCCATCATATTCTGCTATGGTGCATCCAGCGTGAATAAATCACAAGGGTTATGCCTGCTGCTTATGAACGGTTCTTTTTGAGAGACACTTTTTTGCTGATATGTTATGTTGACAAATGCACAAGAGTAACTGTGCTCCCTGTTGACAGGGTGGCTTATGAGTAGCACACAGACTATCCATTTGGAAAGACTTTCTGTGCTGTCTCTCAGGTGGTACTGTCTCACTAAACACTGCCTCTTTCTTCTTTGGAGGCTTCTCCATTGGTGCGCCTTCACAATGACATCTAGGTGAACAGGGAACCACATCTGGACTTGTGTCAAGGCTAATCTCTTAGTGAGAGATCTAGCCATGTTTTTTATTATCTTTGCACTTGAAAGAATGTTAATGACTTGTTTGCATACCAAGCAGAGAAACTGGACAGAGTGGATAGAAGGATGCATGGTTGGTAGCACAGGATGAGAGAAGTGGTAGAGTAACAGCGCTGCAAGAAGAAATAGCAGGAAAGTTGAACTTTGTGGCCTCATGGAAAGCCCAAGGTGGCAGGCACAGTAATATTGACTCATCTGTTCCTGGGAGAACTGTCTCATCCCCCTCAGAGTGTCTGTATGATCACACTGAATTTGCAGCATGGATGGCAGAAACTTTGAAGGTGCTAACAGAGTAAAATGAGACTGAAATAACAAGTTCATGACTTCTGAGGGTGAGGATGAAGATCCTTCAGATATATTGAAACAACAGAGACAACTCCTATAACCTCCTTGCTTCCATCTCTTTCAAAATATGAAACAAAATGACTGGATCAGTGAAGGATGTGTAGGACTTGCTGACTGATGGTGTAGGCCCATCATTGGTTTAAGCCAGTGCTGCAGTCTTGTCCTCCAGCTGTCCCCGACTGTATGTCCCAACCCCAACGCTACCCTTTCTCATACCAGCCATGGAGTAGTTCAGGCCAGAGAACCAATTGCACGTAAAACATTTATTCTTTTTACATCATTGTTTTACATTTAGTGACTATGTGACAGACTGTGCTGGCATAAGGGGGAGAGCAGCGTGAGGGTGGGAACAGTGGCAAGAGAAGGGTAGAGGACATTTATTTTAAGGTCAGTGCTCGCTATTGCTGGCTTAAACTGATTGTGGGACTATGGCATAGAGTGACCGTGTAGTAGGCAGGGAAGGAGATAAAGTATGTCTGGTTGATTAAAATAGTGCAAGCGTTAAAGCTAATGTAGCAGGTCCTGTGCTTGGAGACGGTTCGTGTCCTCCCTGTGCCTGTAGCTCCCCTATCAGTAAGAGTGCAGATAACTCTCTCAAGGGTCTCCTGTGGGGTTTAATTCAGTAAAGCCCTCAGGAGGGGAGGTTTATAGAGATAGGCAGTGTTTGTAGATTGTAACCAGGTGCCTGTGCTGACCAGGGAAGTTTGCAGCATTTACACGTGGCTGGGAGCATGCAAGTTTCTCTGCCCTGGTGCGGACCTTCCTTCAGAAATGGGGATCCTGGCTTTGTAATGCTGGGTTTGTGCTGCATGCCCTGGCCTGCAGCCTTCAGAGATGAAAAATAGGGCTAAGGCAGTGTGTGTGTGTGTGTGTGTTCAGAGGGAGAACGCTTGCCGGGAAGGAAGTACCACCTTGCCCTCAGTGATGTTGGCTGGTTGCAAATTTGTCCCTATGTAAGTGGCAGAGTGTCAACTATCACTGAGGCTCTACCCTTAAGTAGATTATATCAGGTAGCACCTGCACCTGCATGGTAGGGGAGATGGTACAAAGCAATTGATCTAGCAGCCTCTCAGCTGGGAGAACAAGAGCAGGATGTTGTCTGAAAGATCTTTAGTAGTGAAATTTGCTACTGGTTGCTTCCTTTTGGTATATACCCCTAGGCTCTGTCTAGTCTCCAGACCCTCCAGAAGTGGAAGAATAAGCCACAGTGACAGCAGGGAAAATTCGTTGATGATGCTGAGGGGTATGAAGAGGTGCTGTTGAATTTTATTTTGAATGGGGACTATTGTAACATTGCAAATGCTTCTCACTTGCTTCCTTGTAGGTCTGCTAAGCAGACATCTTTCTGATTACTCTTGGCTTTCCTTACTAAAAGTTCACACATGCAATAATTCTGTTTAAATCTGTTTCTGTTAAAGAGGGCAAAGAAAGAGAGACCATTAGGTCCCCTAGAACATGCTAGGTTTAGAGCAAAAGTTGAAGCCTTGGTTTTAATAGAAGATTGATTCTTCATTTTGCTTCCATGTATTTCCAATGTTACTGATCAGTTATATGTCTCAAGTCATGTGTCATTTTACTATTTTAACATATTCTCAGATCAAAAACTGCTCTTGAACATAATGTTGACTATCACAGAATCATGTAGGTTGGAAAAGACCCTTAAGATCATCAAGTCCAACTGTAAACCTAATACTGCTAAGTCTACCACTAAACCGTGTCCCTAAGCGCAACATCTACATGTCTTTTAAATACCTCCAGGGACGGTGACTCAACCACTTCCCTGGGCAGCCTGTTCCAGTGCTTGACAACCCTTTTGGTGATGAAATTTTTCCTAATATCCAATCTAAACCTCCCCTGGTGCAACCTGCGGCCATTTCCTCTTGTCCTATCACTTGTTACTTGGGAAAAGAGACCAACACCATAAACTATCTTCCTCCTTTTATCTACCAGTCATATAACAAACACACTTTTACCTTCCTTTGGTCAAATAGATGAGCCATAACAATATTGTAAGCATGAAATTATGTTACTTTGCAAAAATGTTCTGCCCACTAGTGTAACTTGAGTGACCTCTGGCTTTGCGTCTGCATCTCTTTTGTTCTGGAGATGTTCCCGTTTTCTAGCGCTATGCATGTGTGAGTGGTGAGGATGTCAAATACCATAGTATCTGGTGTACTTTTATTTCTGCTGTTCTTTGACTCTGCATTTTAGCGCTTTTTCTTGAATGTTCTGATTCTTATAAGAACATCAACTCAAGTCATAGTTCTGTCTCAGAACAGCTTGTTATCACTATTTTAAAATAGTTCCCAAGATGGCCTTACCTCAGAAAAAATTATTTTAGTGTTTTCCCCCACAGGTTGTTAACCTAACAGCACTTGACAGCACTTACTCTATTCTTTGAGCCAGTTTTGAGTGTGTGTAGGAACAGTGGGCGAGAAGCAAATGTACAAAAGTTCTAGCAAGAGGAGATGGGACGAGAAGTGTGGGGCACCCTGCACGGGGTGCCTGCCTGGGGCGCTGCTGGACTCCCCGCGCCTTGCCGTGCTTCTCGGCCAAACCTGCCTGGCCCTCAGTTTAGTAAGAACGATGAGCAGTTGGTCAGCACTTTCAGCCCTGGAGGTTTTCCACATAATAAAGCCTGTGGTGCTTCTGGGCCAGCTTCCTCTCTGTTTCTCAACTGATTTAAGTCAAAAAAGGATATAGGGACAGAGTGATTTCTGCTGAAAAAATGGAAAGCATGAGAATAAACCTACCAGACATCGCTTTGACCAAAGCCAGAACAGGGGCAAGAGAAAGGGAAACTACTACTTCTTCTAGGAAATCAAAAGACATTCATCAAAAAGCAGTCCTGTTCATCCACCTGGCAGGAACACACAAGTTTATTTTTGTCCTGGGAAGCTGTTTTTGGATCTTTGAAATGTAACCCTTGTTATGGCAAGTTTGAGGAGTTTGCTGAGTATCAGAATGCTGAGGAATTTTCTTTGTTACATTTTTGTCTCCTTCCTTCTGCTCCTCCCCAAGGAAGACATCTTTTCAAGCTCCTGCCCCCTCCCAAAATACCATAGTAACCCACCAACTTTGCCAGAAAATGCTTAGCACATTAACGGGTTTAAGTGTCATAGTTGTAATCACTCTGAAAGCCACAAAGCTGCATAGATTTCATTCCAGTATCCTTTCCAGCTGGTGGCTTTTTGACAACACTTGGTGGGCAGAGTTACAAACTCATGAAGCCCGTGGTACAGATGAAATATGAGTTGCTGCACTGCACGGAGAGGATAGTCGTATATGTGTGGATGTGGCAGAGGGAGGAGGGTTATGAGATCAGCTGGGTGTCTGTAGTGAGAGAAGTGTGAAATGGAAAGGGTAAGTTTTCCGTTACATAGCGTCCAAATAAAAATGATTGTCATTATGGAGGTATCTGTTCTAGAGTTAAAAAAAAAAAAAGGGTCAGCACTGCCCTATTCAGCATTCTTTGTAAATAAGCTGTAGGTATGCCCTGTTGTTTTGGCTGTCTTGGATGATTCCTGTCTCCTCTAACTTACTTCTGTAATTGCCTGTGGTCGAGATTCTGCTCACAGCTTCAGGAGCACGACATCAGGAACCATTCTTCCCAAGTCAATGGAGTTATGCTGATTTTTTTTCTTTTTAACCTGATGCAACTGAGAGCACTTCTTGGCCACTGTATTAACACCTGTTAGCAAGAACAGAGAGGCCCCCATGCTGCTGAATGGAGCCAGACAGCTGCTTATCTCTCTTGCAGATGTTCCTGCCTTTTCCTCCGTTTGGTGTGAGGAGGCATGATGGAGCACAGGGGTGTATCATATCCTTTCCATTCCCCTCCCTGCTGGTTTGGGGCAGCCAAAAATGAGAGGGGACTAGGGCTCCATGAGCAAAGTGAGTGGGGGAATGCTTAGTAATATCCTATTTTCTTGAGCATGGAATCTGACTTTTTGGCTGTGGCTGTAGGCAGGGCTGCGAGCGGGGATACACGCAGACAGAGCGCGTACCTCTACTTTATTTTCCCAACGTTACCATACCGCAGGCTTTTGGTGTGCAAAAGCTGCTTTCCAGTTGCCTGCCGGGTTCAGGCAGAGACCTGCTCTCACCTTCCCCTCACAGGACCTTGCAGCAGGCTGGCTCAGGAGCTGCTACGTGATTGCAAAGGCAGAGTGCTGATGGTCACACAGCTGATGGGCAGTACCTCACTTCTTCAGAGCCAGTGGCCCAGTCCCGAGTTTTTCCCAGCCTGGGAGCTCCTCCCTTGAACTGGGCAAATGGAACTATTGCCTCCATGCAAAGCAGTCCCTTCCAGCTCCCTTTGCCTTTTGAGCACTGCAGGACCCTGGGTTCCTACTCTCAGAAAGGGGGGATATTGCTGATCATTTACTGCACTCAGCAGTGCCACGTGTTTCCTGCTAAGCTCAGCACTTGCCCCAGCCTGTAACAGTGGTTTCTGGGCCTGCACAAGCTTAGCAGCAGCTCAGAGCTCTCCTACAGAGGTTAAATGCTACCAACTGGGTGATCAGAGGTATCCTGCTTCGTGTAAAGTAGGGGCTCCTGGGTACCCTTTCCAGCTTTGAACACTAGATGAGGTCTGAATCCCATTAGGGAACAGTGCTTCAAGTGCTGGCCTGCAACGTAGCCTGTCACTGCTGGGCTGTAAATACCTTTAATAACTCTTCACATTGGCATTTCCTAGCTACATAGCACAACCAGCTTGTAGCTCAAAGGAAGCATGTCTGACCACACTGCAGGCAGGGAGGCTTTGCTAGAAACACAGCTGTACACAAGTGACATGGCAAGATCCCACAAGGGCTGATCTTTGTTTTCTTAGGAGATTTTTTAAATCTTTGCTCATCACTTGGAGACAGTGTGCTGGAGTGTTCGGATATTCTCTGTGGAAGACAAGGGGCGCAATCAGTCATGTCTACAGGGAAAAGCAGAGTCCACCTAGAATGAGCAAAGGAAGAGGTGCTTACGTTAGTCCGCCTTTTTGCATACTCCTACCTGGTCAACTCCGCGGATCAAGCGATACCGTTACTTACACGAGGTTGTCATAGTTACCTACTCTATTAAAAAAAAGAAAATTGAGGAGGAACATTTAGATTTTGCAGAATTGATATGCTACTCCCACTTCTTTTTGTTACTGTGGGACAGGAGTGAAGTGTCTAGTGCAACATACCATCTCTTAAAAACAAACAGAAGAAGCAAAACCCCACAACTCCAAGAATTTCCCCAACGTTGCATAACAGTACAAATGCAAGCGGCCTGTTTTAAACAGGTGTAGAGTTGTGCCTCACTGCTTCCTGTATTTCAGTACCTGCTATCTGATTGGAATGAGAGTGCAGGTATTGAAAGCCTTTGTGCCCTGTGTCTTGGTAACACTTGATTATGCATTCACTGAGTCACCAGCCCTGTGCTTTTCTTTGTCCAGCACTGGAGTACATCTCCATCCACCTTTGTCTCCCACTGCTTATACACATGGTGCAGTCATGCACTGGGCTGAGCTCCCGCCTGCGCCAAATCCACCATGCTGTCAAAGGAGGATGTTACAGTGCTGGAACCAATTGCAGCATCAAGAAGCCAAGAAGTGCATGAAAAAGGGAATTGTGTTTAAATCATCACATCAAATAAAAGAAAAACCCAAATAAATGTGAAGAGAATGTGAAATTTCCTCTTTGATGTTCTGTGCTGGGAAGGTTTCAATCTCTTTTTAAAGCTCCTCCTCCACCCCCTTGCTTCTTATGGGATTGTATCCAATATTCCAATGTTCATGAAATGCCTTGACTTTGCTATCATTCTTCTCGGATAATTATAGGTTAGTATAATGTACCTATTGTTCTGTTCCACAAAGCAGCACTGTCATACGGATGGCAGGGGTGGGGTGGGGGGGATCTCTGTGTGTTCTCCTGCATCCACACTGTGTCTTTAATTAGTGTTCTTCCTTGTCTTTCCTTTTTTATTTTATTTTTTTCCTTCCCATGGTGAATGCTGAGCACTTCCCCTTCTCAGACTGTTGGTTTCTTTTTCCAGTTACGCTGGTGCCCTGTTTTTTGGTTTTGGCTGAGTTCGTTCCCATCATAGCAGGTTTGCCTTTCAGATGAAAACATGAAACCCAAGTAATGAGCTATTGGCATTTACAGAGGAAGTAGATAAATGTTTCTTTCCCAAACTTTACCGGTTGAGTCTTTTATATTATCTTGCATGATTTTTCCTAAATTCAGAAAGAAGAAAAAACCTACCCTGTGCCCAGGGGCTCCACTCTGCATTTGGACCCTGCTGCACAAGGCATTGCATAAACATGTACTAACACAGTCCCTGCCTCTGAGTGCTCACACGTTTTTCTGTAACAGCATTTGTCTTTGCCCTCCAGGTGCAGGTGTGGGAGACTGCTCTTAAGTGTTGTAAAGTGTTTTTGGTGCTGGGGCTTTGCTTGTGTTCGTGGTGCTGAGTGTATTAGTGGGTGCCTGAGAAATATTAAGGAAAGGTTGAAGAGCCCAGTTAAATCTCCATTGTTGTACACAGGAGATAAATGTTGGCTCATAATTGCTGGAGGAGAAGCTGTGTAATCAGTTGCTCACTTTCTATTGTTGCCACCTCTAAGATAAATAATATTCAGGGCTGGTGCTGTATTTTAGCCAGTAAGGCTGTATAAGCAAATAGGTTCATCTTGATTAGCTGCTGTTTATTTTGCTGTAAACTGCTTTTTGCCTTTGAGTCAAACAAGTGGTCTGGAGAGATGGTTCCTGACTAGCCCATCAAAGGAGAACAGTAGTAGGGTGGTTTTTTATATTTCAGGACTTCACACAACTTCCTCATCTTTGAATGTAGGTTTACCAGAATGATGAAGTGGGAAACCTCCAAACTATTGCATTTTTAAAACCTATTGTTATAAAGGAGGGAATTACAGAAGAATCTGGATTAAAACCCCTCTGCTAGCAATGAGCGTGCCTCAAGTACATGCAACTTCCCTGCTCTAAAAGTGGACAAAAGCGTGTTCAGAGGTCAGAACTCTGTCTCCTCTTCTGCAGTCCCTGGGCTTCCTCTTGCTCCTGATGCACAAAGCCAAAACACACAGTTTTCACTTGAATGTCTCTTTTACAGCGCCTTACTTGAATCTTGGAAAGGTAGGAAGGTTCATCCAACACTGTCATTGCTAGGTTGTTCTGCCACAGGAAATGACTTCTAGTGTGAAGCCTTTAAAATCGCCAATGTTTCTGTACACCTTTGCAGATTTGCAAATTTGAGAAAGTGTAGTGTTCATCTGTGGGTGCGTGCAATGGAGGCAAAGGGACTTGGTGGATGGAAACGGACTTCTTCCTGTGCCCTAAGAATGCGATCTTTTTAAAACAAAAATTAATCTCTTTCATAATGATAATTTGTAGAACTGTGTCTCCAAAACAAAAGAAGCAACACAGATGCACAGTTTGGCAAGCTGCAAATATAAAACAGCCAACCTCTTTCTCCCTGGTGCAATTCCATGGACTTCAAGGGAATTACACCCGTGGCAGTGAGTCTGGCCTGAAATGCCTTTGACTAAAATTTGTTGGTTTATGCCTGGTGTCCCGCGTAATGCTGAATGAGCTTGGATGTTTTAGAAATGGATGAAATCTCATGTGTTCAGTGCAGCATGCTGAGAAACACACCCATATGTGAGCACACACACGCCCGTGCACGCGCATGCGTATTGACTGCTTCTTGGGGATGTTCCCAGAACTGAGAAGCACTTGCCAGGTGTGTTTGCAAGCCAGCTCTGGCTGGGTTGTGTGTGTTGGAGAAGCACAGGGATGCTCCTCACAACTGCTGCTTGCCTTGCGCTTGCTTATTGTATTTTTCCTTTGTATCCTGAAGTGGAAACCACAGGTTAATCCCAGTCAAATCCTGTAAATGATTGCCCCTGTTGGACCAGGTCCAGAAAAATTCCTCCCGCTGGCTTAAGCGTATTTACATACCACAGGTCATTACAAGTTGGCGCTCACCTTTGTATTCATTCCCACGTGTCAAAGCAGAGATATTGGTTCATTTTTCTTTTTTCTCCATTATTTCTTCTATTTGCTAGGTTACCTTTTTTTAAGAAATAAGAAAGCCAAAGGAGCGATCCCCATGGGTCTTGACATCTGCTGCCGTCATTCTTACTGACTCAAAGGAGACCTAGGGAAGGAGACGGAACAGTCTGGCTGCAGTCTCTTGTTGTTTCTCTTTCGTGGGCCCCCACCCTGCACCCTCCTGGGCCTGCGATCCACTAACTAGCTCCTCCTGACTCCAGCTGTCATTTTTCCTTTTTATCTACTCCTCTGTCAAAGAACCAAATGTCATCTCTTGTTGTTCCCTTAGCTGGGGTCAGAGACTCCTTTATGTGCCTTACGCTGATCAAGGATTTTTAACTGGGAACGAGAGTGGTAATCAACTGCATGGTTAGGGAAGGGGAGAGATTAAATCCGAGAATTGCCAGTGATTGCCCCACGTGAAGAACAGCAGCTAGCAAAACACATGCTATCATTATGCTCCTATGATTATTTTATTCCCTTAGTGACGGTAAAATGCTATCTGTAGCAGAAAGGCAGGACAAAGTCCATCCTTGTTTAGCCCTGTGGTATTCAATGGATTTCAGTGGGGTAGAGTTGGGAAAATTTAGATTTACAGTGAGGAGTGACTCATATTTTCAGACCCTGTCCCTTGGAGATTTCAAGAAAGGGAGAAGGCAAATCAAAGATATGTTTGTGTTCTAAATTTTGACCCATTTTTGTTCAAGAAAGGGACAGCCATTTTTATTTCCAGTCTTGACTCTATAGCTATAGGGAAGTTATTGGAGGTTGTAGTGGGATGTGACTTCTGTGTCCCGACACTTCCACTTCATCAGCCA
>VZTV01024482.1:0-55356 GCA_013400875.1 Anhinga rufa | reverse complement strand
GCAGAGAAGGACTTGGGGGAGGGCCAAGAAGATGGGGGCTGGAGCCCCTCTCCTATGGAGACAGGCTGAGAGCTTTGGGGTTGTTCAGCCTAGAGAAGAGAAGGCTGCGGGGACAGCCTCTTTAGCAAGGCCTGTTGTGACAGGACAAGGGGTAACGGTTTTAAACTAAAGGAGGGTAGGTTTAGACTGGATAGAAGGAAGAATTTTTTTACAATGAGGGTGGTGATACGCTGGCACAGGTTGCCCAGAGAGGTGGTCGATGCCCCATCCCTAGAAACATTCCAGGCCAGGCTGGACGGGGCTGTGAGCAACCTGGTCTAGTTGAAGATGTCCCTGCTCGGTGCAGGGGGTTGGACTAGATGGCCTCTAAGGGTCCCTTCCAACCCAAACCATTCTATGATTCTATAGCTTCTGATGGTTTGAACTACACCGTTGTCCTGTTGCTGGTACCAGCTTTCATCCAAGTTCACTGGAAATTAAACCAATCTAGCAGTCCTTTCTGCACTTATAAAAACAGATGCAAAGGAATGGATGTGATCCTCCTCCCACTTTAGAAGCTTTAGGACTATTTCTCATAGTTCAGTGGGAACTCAGCCTTCACCCTATCTCTGATGTTTTCCTTCAGAAGGAGAAGTGCTCCTCATTGCTTGTAAAATCTTCCTAAGCATATCTTGCTACCTCAGCCTGTTAGTGCCTAATTCTTGAACTGCATCCTTGGAAAGCTCCCTGACGCTGCACCTCCCAGGCTGTATCTCTCTCGAGGGGCACACATGCCTCCCCCATCCTCTGTTCTTCTTTCACATCAACAAAAAGTGTGCTCTGTCTGCCAAGTCCAAAATACTGATTTTTAATCAAAGTTAAGGATGTTACCTCTTGAAATTTTATCTAGTAATCAATTCTTATATACAAATTTGTGAACACTTCTATGCCAAAGTACCAAAGCCTTCAAAAATTTTAGGTTTCCTGAACAGGAAGGGACCTTGAAAATGAATGAAATTGAATGAAAATTAATTTTCTTCTAGCAGAATACACCTGAGATGGTGTCTGTATTGACATCTTCTGTGCTTAGTCTCCATCCATCTGCAAAATCATTGTTACAGTTTCAGTCTCAGCTGCCCCAGTACTGCAAACTTTTAATAACTCCCTGTTTGTTCATCATATGGCTATGGCCCATTTTCACACCGCTGGGCCAAACTAAAGCAGTGCAATTTTGCCATTAAAGGAAGCAGAAGGCTTCACAACTTTGCTTTGACTGTGGTTGCTCAAACCACTCTAACCTTTGACTGAAGAAGAAGTTCAGCACCGCAGAGACACAACAACAGTGTCCAGCATAAGTGTTACGATAAAATGAAAGAGGGAAAATACATATTATACACATTACTTCTGGGAAACAGTAATCACAAAAGTTATTAAAAGTTCTGTCAAAGGCTCTGCAGACTCCTTTTCTCTCCTGCCCAGTTTTTTTAGGTATAAAGGCAGGTCGCTAATATTTGTCACTTTCAAATTCTTAATTTACTACTCAAAAGGCAGCAAAGATACATTATATTTTCATGAAAGACTATGAAGTTGTCCAATTTTCCAGAGCTGCAGGAGGACTGAAACCCCATGCTATGGTATAGTTCCCTTCATGCATTATGGATATGGTGATTTTACAATTCAAAGCAACAGTTCTCGCCTTTCCCATTGCCTGGCATCCTTGGATGATGCCGTAGGAGATGCAGAAGCTTTTGAGATTGGCAAACACACACCCTTCATTGAGGTAAAGGGACCAATGAGAGGCTGGTCAAGGCACCCCAGTGTATTTAGGGCACGGATTTGGCCCTCTTGTCCAAGAGTCACTTCTAGTACTTCAGTGGTCTAACAAAGTATGTTGGAAATCACTGGGATCCCTGTTTTCACTGCTAGTTCTGAGTTAGTAACCTTCACAGAATCACACAGAATCACAGAACGGTAGGGGTTGGAAGGGACCTCGAGAGATCATCTTGTCCAACCCCCCGGAGAACCTACCAAAGCAGGTAGATTTTAGAAATGTGCTTGGTATAAATAGCCATCAAGGACATACAGGACTTTGGCTTCTAAGGCCGCAGCATCCTAGCTTCAAAGCAAGTTGTCCCACCAATTACAGATTTACATTGCATCTTCAGATTCCCCCCCATTATAACAGGTTCTAATGAGGTTTTGGTAAGCAGATTCCTATTGGCTTGATCTTGTGGATTCTCTGGAGTCTAATAAGGCGTTGTACTCATTAATACAGTTTTTTTCTGTAGCTAAAATCTTTAACACTGGCCACCCTATTTTAATGAAACTTGTAGAATTAATCTCTTTCACAATATATGCTTAAAACAAGGTAAAAACAATTGCCAGTTTGCCTGCCTGTAATCAAGCTTCAGCCTTTTCCATTTCTCAACATGAAATCTTGCCTCTGCACATTCTCTGAAGCCAGCTTTGCCTGACACATTAGAGCAGAGAACAGCATTTCATTTTTTCCAGGTTTAATATAGACACAGAGCACCGTTTCTTACTATACAGTTAACTCCCATTGGCTTGAGAAAGGTTTACTTAAATTCTTCTAGGGAAATTAGAGCCCATAGACACAGAGCTTGCATATCTGTATACGTGCCAAGAGACATGCCAAGCCTCATCACATCCAGCAAAAGAACTCCCATTTGAAAATTAAAGACAGGTTCCAAAAGCTCTCTCTTCCTGAAGCATAGATTTTGCTATGTAGTTAATTTTGCAAGATTTGAAATTTTACTCTATATATCCTCCTTGTTCTAATACATTGAAAATATCCATTGACAACGTTTTTTGATGCTCCTTTTCACTTTAAATTGAATCTTATTCCCTGTTCTCTTCCCTCCTCCCAAATCTTCAGATTACCTCCAAAACTATACTTCATACACTGGAGAAACATAAAATCATTCCAGATCTTCGGTCTGCTCAATACAAATATTTCGTTATGACCAAGTTCACTGTAAATGGGTCCAACTACAGACAATAACAACAAGCAAACAGCATGCGTACAGCGTGGGCCACATGGCATATTTGTGTAAAGGGAGGGAAAGAGGAAGGGGCTATATTTCCAAAACAAGAATCTGCATTTGCAACAGAGGATGGAGGTCCCCACATTGCGGTATAAAGAAGGCAGTGCGTTATGCATCCCTCTATGGCCAAAACGATGGGGGAGCTACTAATGTCTGAAAAAGACTGGAAAGAGTGAACAGGCAAGGGAGAAGGGAGGTTTATTAAATCAAATGAGATTCAATATGAACATAGCTCACTGCTATAGATCCTGAATCCAATATCCTACATGAGACGGATAATGATATAGTCAGTGGGAGGTCCTTCCAAAGGGGGAGAAAATACGGCTGTATTTTTATTTTATTCTCTTTTTTTTTTATCACTTTCTATCTTGAACCTTTGCAGAAGGGAGGGGAAGTTTGTCTCGTTTCTACTTTTTCCCTGCTTAGAAAAAAGAAAACCAATTTCATCGCATCCACATACAAGAGACCAAAGCCAGAAATTCACAAGAAAGTGGCATTCAATCAGGAATTTGAGAATTAGGCTAGGAAGAGTAGGAGATGAAGTGTTCTGGGTTGTGGAGGCTTCTGAATTAATTTGCTGAAATTCAGTATTCAAGCAAAAAGGGCCAACTTCCTAGCTTCTGTAAATGAAACCAAAATAACTGAAGTCAAATTAATTCCACTGATTTACCCAAAAATCCCCTGGCTTATTTCTGGCCCATTCACAACCAGCATTACTGAGTACATCCATTCTGAGCGCACACTTTTAAGTAGGACTAACAAATTCCCATTTTGTAAGAATCCCAGTAGCAGAAAGCTGATATTCTCAGTTCCTAATGAGCAGTGTTAATATCACATAGGAGAGTTTTAACAGACATTAAAACAGGGTCTCTCCCATACAGTCCCACAGGTACAGCTTCCATACTTGCTCACTGTGCATAAAGCAAAGGAAAAGTCCAATTTCATGGCTCTGATGGTCAGCATGAGCTCAGCAACAGAAGGATTCAGTCACCTTGTAGCATAGATCCAGTAGTACAGTAACTATTAACATACGGTACAAATTACATAGCTATTTCCTCGATTTACCCAAGCATGCTAACATGCTAACTGATACAAGAGCAAAGCAGATACATTCAAGTCCTGATGCTACTGATCCCCCATGCATTATACAAAGACTGTAACAGATACACAGTAACTCAGTAGCCAGCAGAAATCTTCTAAACACCAAAAGTCCAGTAAACAAGTGTATCTAGCAGGTTATCAGGTAAATCAACCAAAATGCAAGCCTAATACACATGTTATTCTGTGAGTAGCTGAATGCAGGATGGAGCCCATTTAACTCCAAAAAAAATGGCCCTTTCAGAGATGTTTCACAGAAATATTCCAGGTGAAGACAGTAAGAGTTCTGTAAACCATACTAAATATTTTTCCCTACCCTGCAAACAAGGGGCAAATACTCTGAAAGTACTTTTAGGATTAGATTTTAGCTTTGCACCTCAGGCAGGTAAAAGCTCGCTGGCCAGCATAAGCAAGAGGAGCTCAAACATTTTCAAAGGGAAAAAACAAGCCGAAAGTGCCAGGCTACTTTTGCTGACTTTTACAGAGAAGCTGAGGCTTTTCAACCTGCCCCTCTTCATCTTTTCCCCAGTCCCACAGAGATCCCGACTCCGCGGTTGGCTCCGGAGCCCCTCCCGCCCCCCAAATTATGCAACTGTGGTTTAAAACAACTGATGAACTCGCAGAATTTCTGAAACAACCAGAGGAGGAACACACAGCCTGGCTTTGCTACGTGGGACCGCGGCTGGGGTGATCATGTCACTCCCTCCTGTGAGCTGACCAAAATGAACATTTAACTTATTTAATGAGTTATTTCTCTAAATGGCTGTCTCTGTAAATTAATTAAAACAATGATTTAACAAGTAATTTGTGGGATGCGTGAATATATAAGCGTATATTAGGAGCTAAGTCTCACAACACAACAGAGAAATTACTCAGTTTTTAAAAACCTATAAGACAAACGATATAATTGTACGGAAGGCTGTCCGTATTATATGACCTATAGCCAGATGTGGTCTGAGATGCCTCGTATTGCATTGTTGCAGGCTTGTTTTTAATATAACATACTCAATGTTTCTACTGAAGTTGCCTGTTTACATTGTGTGTTCCCAAAAAGCTGTATTAGGATTGATATTGTGGTAGGTTGTATCAGCACAAGATGTCTGTCCAATGTCACTTCAATACTAATAGGACTTTTAACGCTGGCTGCTGTTTTATGGGAATTTTCAGACACTATTGTGTATAAATATTTATATATGACGTGTGTTTGTGAATATGTGTACGTACACAGGACTAGCCAGACACAGTTAATCAGCCAGTTTGAAAACTTCATTGCTTTCAGATGAAAAAGAAAATTATATTAACATATCAATAGCATATACATGCTGAGAGAGTGATTACCCTTTACATCTTCAGGATATCCAAGCACCCAGACAGGCCCAGATACATTAACACCCTATCTGAAATATTCTGTCTCAGTATCTCTCATTTCTCTGTTACTCTTTCTTCAGACTTTCTTCTCTCTTATCTGCCTTTCCTCTTTACCCTTTTCCATCCGTCTCATTTCTCTTTCCATTTCCCTTGTTCATCCATCTTTCTCCCCTCCCTTTTGTCATTCATCACTCCCTTGTCCCTTTTTTCCCCCTTCCCCCTTTTTTCCCCCTCTTCCCCTCCTGTTCTCCTTCTCCCACCCCCGTTCCTCGCTGCCTGTTTTGCTTGAAGTTTCCACCTTGTGGGTGCGTACTGCTGACTTCACATTTGCTGTGGTGTGAACTTCACATCTGTGAATGGATGACAGGAAAGATTAATAACCCCGCGTTCCCCTTCTCCTTGACTGTGGGCCTATCTAATGAATAAATATATAAATAAATAACAGAGCTTAAAATCACCTAAATAGAGGCCCAGAGCCTGGGAGGAAACAATATTTTGCTGAATCTAGTCTTTAAAAAAAAAAAACAACAGCAACAAAAAAAAACCCACAACCTCTAATGATCTCTAGTTTACATACTCGGCAATTTTTTTCCTAAATACTTTATGGGAAAAAAGAAAAGTTAGAGGCAAAGGAATGAGCCCTTTCTCCTAAGCCAATTAAAGCAAGAGTGATTTAAAAGCAATAATACAGAAGATACAAGAAACGTGGGAAAGAAATTTAGCTGCCCCGCAAAAAGCAGAGCTGTCAAACGGTGGTACCAGCCCGAGATCCCTGTCAGTAACAACTCGCACATCGCCATGCGAAGTTACACAGCGGGGCCATAACACTAAAACACGGAAGGTATTTCTGGCTAATTCCTGCTTTTCCATGCAAGTGAAAATCTCTGCCTTTGGCTCCAGACCTGATTACACCATCCACAGCAACTTATCCAAAGAGGTGTTTCCCATCACAATTTAGGTTTGACTACTTTCGGGCCAATTCCTCATTTGTAAATTGATTGTTTGATTTAAGTAAGTCTTAAGTGAAAGCAGAGGCAAATAGAGCAAGAAGATCTACGTATAATGCATCTTCGGCATCTTTGGAGAAGGAGGAGGGGAGCTTTGCACCTAACTCATTCTCACTTTAATCCCTCACCTCTCTCTCACTCTAAAGAAGATCTCAACAAGATCTTGCATTTTGAGGGTAGAGGGGACCCGCCAATGGATAGCTATAGGAGGAGACATTTCACCTAGCGAACAGCAGCCTGCCTAGCCTGTGGCTGTAGGTCAGATCTGGTGGAGGTCATAACGGCAACAAGCCTTGGGGTTTCAAGGCGTTACCTCCAGGAAATCACAAGTAAGGGACTGTTACCAATACTACAGTTTGATCCAAAGGCATTCAGCAAAAATTAATGGACAAAAACAAGGGGAACGGGGGGAGAAATAATTAAATCAGGTACTCAGCCCCACTTTCTGTTCTTGGGCAGAGTTGCCACCAGCTTTGCTGAGTCCTTTGCACTAGCACAAATAGAGGAGTAATCCCCCGGTCGCTCACATGCTTTAATTGCATTTTTGTTAAATGCTAGACAATCTGTCCAAGAGAAAATGTCACGTATCTTTCATCCCCTGCTGCCCCCCAGGCCCAACACAAGCTGGGGGAATGAGCGTCTCTTGACCATAGTTTTTTCCAGAGTAATTTTTTCAGAATTGTATGGGAAGGAGACGAGAAATAGGAATCACCATGTTTATATGCAACCTCAAGAAACAAAAAGCTGTGGTATGAAAATCCTAACACAGCTCATTTAACCTCTGCTGCTTTTCCAGTCCTGGCCACCTTTGCTGCTTTAGAGGAAGAAGATCTCCTCCTACATTTTCACCCAGCTGTGACAGAGATCTCTAAATCACCCCATTAAGGCTGCCCTCCACTAGCACCCCTGGAAGTGGCAGCAGCTGAACATGGAGCTGTGTGGACCCAAGGACAAGATGACAGTAGGGAGAGCTGAAATGTGCCATTTCTAATGTCCACTTGTCCCCAAATGCCTGTTTGCTCTGCCGGGGTCCAAGGACAGGACCACAAACCAGGCATTCTGCATTCGCAGAGCATTTCTTTCTGACCCAGAGAGTGATAAATCTGTCCCTTGCAAACCAGGACTAAGATTACCCTTTATTTGACTCCACATCATCTGCTGCCATCACCTTACCCGCTCCTGGCTGAGCCTCAGCAGCAGCATCTCCCAACCCCAGGCAGCAGCAGGTTTTACGAGGCAGCTGCGCTCGGTCACAGAAGCGTTTCCTTCTGCTGCTCTCATTTTAACTTTCAGCGATGCTGCTCACTCCTCTGCCCTGAGCAGGGGAAAAAGCAAGCAGCAGGATGAACTCACTCCTCTGCTGCCCTTCAAAACCTTAACTTCCCCCTGTCCCTCCACCGCTGCAGTTCAGCATGGAGAAGACTTCTAACCTGCAGGAGCCAAATTAAGTGTCTCCTACAGCAGGCAAACACCCTGTTTCTCCCACCTTTCTTTGAAACACCTGAAATTAAATGTGGCAACAAGGTCCTGGCCTCAACAACCTGGTTTGGGAAGGTGTGAGGATGCCTGCGTGGCAAAACCTGGTTGCTCTTTCTAAGGTCATCTGTGCATCTAACTGGGTTATTGCAATAGAAAAAGGCCTTTTAAACCTTCTTTAAAAAATACCGTCTTAAAAAAAATCAGCAATATAACAAATACAAGCTACTCTAAATTGTTTTATTAGATTAAGGAGGTCTGCAGCTGCACGTAACATCTGGCCTTTAAAAAATGAAACAAAGAAAAATGGACACAAAGCTCATCCTTGCTAACTCTTGTACACGTGGGTAGTTCCACTTGCGCAATTTTACCAGATAAGGCCCATAAAATCATGTGGAAAACCCTAGAAAAAAAGATAGATATCCTGCCATATTTTCATAAATATGTATGTTGCACACACTTCCCCCTTTTTTTTAAATGGTAGTTTTAAAATTACTGTTATTAATAAAGAAAAATATTGGGCCTAATCCTGCAGTGTTAATTTAGCAAAACAGCTAGTGTAATGTACCGCAGGATCAGGCCCAGTGCATTCAATTTTACAATTCTTTTCTTGCATTCCAATTTTAAAATAAAGCAATTTTTCTCCCTGGAAATTTTGCAATATACATGAATAATAAACTGCTCTAAAATGATAGTGACCTTCAGGTTTTAAATTTGAAAAGAATTCTAGATGGAAGAAATAAATGCAGTGTAAATAACCACTGGGTAATTAAATTTATTTTTAAATAGCATCAAAGTTCAGAAGAAAGAGAATAAAGAATATCTCATATAGACATGCACAAAGGCTGTGTCTGTATAATTAGTTATCTAGCAGTAACCAAAGTCTTTTTTATATGGATTGATTATTTTTGAGATTACATCTTGCAAATCTGAACTAGAAATGCTTTTTGTGCAGCGTTCAAACATGAAGATGCCTTTGGTAACACTATAGACTGAGGATCCCAAATAGATATTTAATTTAGATTGAACGGGACACTTATGCCATGGTAAATAAATCAGTTTATTAATGAAAGTCTTTTCATTGATGTTTAATGGCTATCATATCTATGGAATTGCTGTTAATCCAAAATAAATGTGTTTATTAAGCAATTGATATTTGTTTATAATGCCATAATTGTCTTATTAAATCAGAATTAAATGCCTATTAGGACATGTTAACTTAAAGCTTTACTAAGACTTATGAATAAGGGTATAATTAATAATTCTCTCACTTCTTGAAAAGGAGTAACAAATTAATTGTCGAAATATTGTAATGCATGTTGTGAAACTCCATAAATGAGAACCTTGAATTGTTAAGTACAAAGAAGAGATAACTGTTCCTGAGAGCAGATTAAAAATTCTACATTATAATTATTACATTTAGTAGGATTTCTTTTGCTGGGTTTTAATGATTCTAAAGTCTTTTTTTTAATCAAATTGTTTGATGACTGGGAGAAAAAAAAGAGAGGAGAGATATCTTAATTTCCTTATTTCCTTACAGCTACTTGCAAAATAGCTGCTCTCGGTTCAACAGATTTGCCTTTCCAAAAGCAATTCTGTACTACTGAAAAATCCAAAGTTCTTTTTCTTTTTGATTCCTTTTAAACGCATGTTTTCTTTTAAAAAATGAAAAAAAAAAAAAAGATTACAGTTAACTCATTGCCTTTAATTGCAAACATATCCCTTCCCATCAGCACAGCACTTGATCAAAATGCCAGAAATAAATATATTAAGACATCCATCAGTTTCATGTCCCCGGTGTCAGTTTTTTAAAGAAGTTGCAAAGCGTCTGTTATTCCCATCCTAAGGGCTGGGCTGAGCCGTGCCGGGGTTTCTGCTGCTTTTCAAGGACTGAAGAGTTATTTGTTTCGGTGGTGTCAGCCTTGCACCCACCGGGATACGTCAACAGCAGATGCAGGAGAACCACGAGCTTCAGCTGCTGGTGACCAGCAGCAGCAGCTGGGGAACATCATGCCGGGGAATGGGTTCCTGAGGCACTACAGGGACCAAAGAGAGAGAGGAAGAGGCTCTAATCCCCGGGTAAAAGTGAAATAATACATGCCTGTGAGTCAGAAGCACACTGATGGTCTTAAAGTGAAGTTGTTTAAGAGACGAAGCCGGGTACCACTGACGATGCTCTGGGCAATTCAGGAGTTGCCCCTGCTTCACTCAGTGCGTTTGGCCACATCAGTGTTTTTTATAAATAGGTTGCAGCGAGGAGGGTGTAAGAGCAGTTCAGTTCTATTTAAGGTGTAGTGATGTTTTACAAAGGAACTGAAAAGGCTTGAGCAAAATGACACCTCATTTTTCTTTTGGTCACCACTCAGGAAGCTATAGCCTTGTCCACTTCTGACAATTATCTGTATTAACGAGCCAAAGCACATGCAGACCTTCAAACTGATTTTTCCTAACATTTTTAAAAAGAAAAGAAAAAAAAAAAAGGAATTTGGTGTGTTTCCAAGTCCTTCCAGACAGCTATTGGAGTTATAAAAAGAAATAATGCCCAGTAAAAAAAATAAATCCAGTATTTCCTTCAGTTAGCAAATCGAACTGAAACAAGCAGTGCTCTTGCTCTTTCTTTCTGCTATTTGTAACGACTTTTAGCACAGGAGTCTCCTGGCACAAATATTTATAGGAATCACCAGTTCGGGGAATCTGGATTTAGAACACAAAAATCCACATCGCCTCTGTCTTGTCAAGGCAGAAAAGCACCACCGGGTGATCTAGCCCTCAGTCCGACTGGAGGAATGGGTCAAAAATTCACAGAAAAAAGGATTAGTCACGAAGTATCCAGCACATAATGAATAGAGGAACGCACACAAAAACCAGATTCTCGGACAGTTTGCAAATAGAAAGGGAATAAATTCTAGTAATGAATTATTCAGGATGCGGTCAGCTCTACCTTGGGCCAAATTTATCTTCCACGTGAGCAAATGCAACTCACCATAAAGTTCACGGCACTTCTAACAGGAGGTTTACTGCGGTGCTCATCGGCACGCTCTCAAAGTGTTACACTGGAGACTAATTTCTCTGGAAGCCTCTGTCAAGTGGTTCAAATGTCTAATAAAAATGTTAACTTCCATAAAGGAGGAAAGTACATTTTCGGTAACTGATATTGCATTCCCCAGCCCAGAATTATTTCATAAACCTTTTATAAAATGTTTGCTTGTGTCAGTTAAGTAATTAACAATATTCCGGGAGACCATCAGCTACCAGAATCTCATTGTCCTCTCCACATGTGAGCTGGAGTGTATAAATATATATAAAAAAAAATTAATTCCTTGTCACTCGAAGCTGCGTGTGTGCACAGCTATTACAACCAAACTCCAGCGAGTCAAAAGAATCGCCCCGTCTATGCAATACAACCATAATTAAACACTCAAGCCCTGTCATAACAGCAGTCAGAGCTGAAGAGATCTGACATCCTTAGCACCAGTTCACTTGGAAAAGCAGCACGTTGCAGAAGAGAGCTCACCCCCCTTTGAAGAGAAAAGGAAAGAGAAAGAAGGACAGAGAGAAAAAGAAAGAGAAAGAAAGAAGAAAAGCTATTATTTTGCACAGCAGAATATAGAATTCTTTCATTTCTTTATAATTTCTGTGTAATTTAGGATCTAAAATGCTTTCATTTTAATTGAAGATCCACTTCTTCTAATTCACTGCACTGGTTTAAATTTTACCAGCTAAGTGTTCATTGATTACAAGGAAAGAGGAGCACTTCAAAACATCATTTATTCCCTTCCACACGCAGGAAGGCCAGTGCTTAATATTTGCATATAGACTTGGGTAGGTCTGAGGGCTTCCTCAACGTAGTCAGGGTGTCATTTAGAAGAATGTTATGGTCTAACGCCGTCTCTGGGATGCCAGCCTCCCAGAAGATTGAAAAATGTTACCCTGTTAGAATCGTAAAAATAAAAATAAAAGTTCCAAGCTTAAAAAGGAAAAGTAAATACCTTCGACTAGCAACGATAAATTACATTTTACAATTTTAACATCTATAACATTTAGCATTTAAAAATGAATGTAAAAATTAAACTGAGTGAAGAAATTAATAAAAAACGTAATTTCAAGGTCTCCAAACGGCTTTTTACCCGTGAATCAAGCCCAGCTCTAGTGGAAAGCCCCAGAGCTCCATCTTGTGGCTTTTCTGCTCCAAGGAAGGGAAAAGAATTAAGAAAAGTAATTTTGTTATTATATCACTCTAAAATGCAATTTCTGTTGCTGGCATCACACGTAGAAGCGAGGCAGAGAAGCAAAACAGCCAACAAACTATTTTTTGCTCTATTTTGCTGTGCAATGTCATCTCCTTTTTTGCTTAAGGAAAAATTCTCTGCTTTTTCCTAACCCGCAGCCCATTGCAAAACCATTGCCAACAGTAGGACCTAAATTAAATAAATCTGTGGTCTGGAAGAGAAAGTTGCTGGGCTGGAGAAGGGCATAGCATAGAGCAGAGAGGCCACACGGCTCCCAATTGAAACCAGTTTGCAGTTGTTCGGCACGATTACTTCTCTCCCCACAAGCGCCCTCCTTAATCCCAAAAGAAAAGGGATATTTGGGCCAGACCTCCTGCATCCCCGGGCCTGCAGTTATTTTCTACTTTTGTTATTTACCGTTTTACGACCTTTGCAGTAGGATGCCAGAGAGTTTCTGAACCGAATGTTCTTGCCTTGTACAAGAGCTGTGCCCGCCATGGGGATGACCCCAGCTCTGCTGGCTCTTCTGCCTCCAACCTGCAACTTCTGCTGCGCAGACAGTCACGCTCTGCTGCCCATGAGAAGCTCAAGGGTGAATTTTTAGGTGGCTGTTGGGAAAAAGAGAGATGATAAAGGATAAATAAAAATTAAGAAGGCACAACTCATTTATCTGACGGAGAAAAGCTTCTAGCTCTGTCATAAAATGGGGCTGTTTCGATAGTGCAACATGCAGTTTTGCTGCATTTGGAGATGCATGATTCTGCTTAGACTTTACTCAGACACAGATAAAGCAGACAAGTCTGTTCCTGTAGACTTTTGTAACATGATTTTAATTTTTTCCTTTTTAATCCTGAATCAGTAACAGATAAATCCCCACTTAATTGTTGTTTCCTCACTCTGAAACGGGATCCTCCTTAGGAGGCTATCGATCTCTTTCCCACAGGAAACCATGCTCAAAATTCAGATCTCCACTCTGTGTTCAGTCCAATCAAGGAGCATCCCTGAAGATATATTTTTGGGAGGCTCATAAATCTTTGAGCCTCATTAATTTAAAATTAAGCCGGGAAAAAAAAAAAAAAAAGTGAGTTCTTGTAGAAACATCTCCATTACGTGACAAAACAGGCAGCACCAATCTATAATGCACTGTGCACCTTATCAAAATACCCCCCACGGAGAAGCAAAATGGCTCTATGAATTTGCAATGAAGCAAAGTGTCTGTCGCCTTCAGGTGACTCGTTTGAAACTGGCCCGGTTGCCACCCAGACTCTCTGTCATTGGGCAAGCCGTGCAAAGCCAGCCCTGCTCCAGCCACGGGTAATTCACACTCCGGGACATGGCTGTGGCCAGTGTGGAAGCAGCCCCGGTAACTTGAATTGAGCTAAACGGGGGACTGACTGAAGCTAATCGAAGGAAGGAAGGGTAGTAGCGAACTGCAAGGAGTCACTCAGCAGTGAAACCTCTCCCCTGACACTTTAGTACCTGCACTAGTTACACCAAAACCAACAAAGAGACCCTGAGAGCTAGCCAGAACTTACATAGGGGTCTACTGAATAAGACCAAGGTGCTGGAGGGAAAGAAGCCATCCTGCAAGGCCTGGTGCTGAGCAACACATATAGACGAGAAGACATTTTCCCTGCTGGCAGGCACAGCAGGAGTTCATTCCCTCTTCACTCCATCGTGCAGAGCCCGACCATCGCCCGCCCTGGGGAGCCCTTGGCGCTGGTGCCACTGCAGCCCCGCGGAGGGTTGAGCAGAAGCAGGCAGACGTCTCTGCTGTCCTTGGGAGGGTTGGAGGTCGGCCTAGGAACAGCTGGCTCACCCACAGCTAAAAATAATCAGCGTCTTCCTATATGTGGTAGGAATCTTAGGAAACACATTGTCAAGTTCAGGGAAGGGCTAATGGCCATTTCCCCAAATCCATTTGTCTTCTGGCACTAGGTCGTGCAACCTTTACTCATCCTGGGACAGGACTTTGCTCCTTCAGGACTTCCACTGGGAATAGTGTCACTCTCCTGGATTAAAAAGAAAATAATGTATGAAAAGGAAAAGAGCAGAAGGATGGGGTGCAGCTCTGCGGAATAGCCAAGGCCACATGGCCAGCAGCTTGAAGTCTGCAATTAGAGGGAATAAGAGCAAAGCCAAGGGAAGGAAGAGTGCAGTATAGATCTAAGGGAAGAAGACAGCAGCTCTCAGAGAGGGTTTTTTTTCAGAGGAAACATGTCAGAGCTACAAGAGAGAGAAGCTGAGGGGCGAGCAGGCAGCCAGGTGGCACCAGGATGGCATTTGCCAAGGCTTGGGGAGGTCACGGGAGGGGAGAGGAAGCCCACGGAGGGGGCCAAGGTGGGAGCAGGTGTTATGGCTAGATATGTGGTGGGTGCCACAGCAGGACAGCAGGAGCACGGGCGGCCGCTGGGAGGTTTGGTAGCGCTGGGCCGACTTCTCAAGCCAAAGTCACTTTTTGCAGATAGGGAAGGGCTGCAGCTAGGGGTGTGTTAATAAATAAATTTGAACTTTTCAGCTAGCCTTGTGGAGTATGAAAAAAAGAAAAAAAAATCATGTGTTGGACAGATGTAAATTTGGAGTAAATGTGCAAATAGGATAAGTAGACCATGTATATATTCATCTCTTTCTTTTTTCTTAGACATATTTATACAATGGGCTGTATTTATATTTCAAAATAATTCCCATAAAAAAAAAAAAAAAAAACAAAACCAAAACTTGAGAGGATACCAGATTTGACTGACATCTTATTTCTCTGTGTTTGCATTTTTTTGCCATGCAGGGCATAATCTGGTTCTTAGGGAGTTAATGCACCTGCCATTCCAGTGCTGACAAGCAGTTTTTCAGAGGAACACGGAATTTTTTTTATTTATTTATTTATCTAAGGAGCCCTGAAAATTGTACTCGGGAGACTTCTTGAGTACTGCCAATAACTAGCAGGTACCAACACATGTACATTTTTGACTGCGCTATGATTGATGGTGCTTATTTGTGGCTTGCTGCCTAAACCTCTCCTTTTCCTTTGCTTTGTGTCTCTCTCTCTCACTAGGGCTTTTTTGTGGGTTTTTTTTGTTTTGTTTTTTAAATAATAAAGACACTTTAGCCATTTGGGCTGGGGGGAGGGGGAAGAAGCGGGAGAGAAATGATTTATCTGGTGCCTCTGTTGTCTTTGAGCTGCTCTATTCCACAGATAGTTTCAGAGCAGCGAGCGGTCAGTGGAGAGAAATTGAGACCTGCGGGCAGGGCGGACTTTGGGCTGATGAACCGGAGCTATGGACACAAACTGGCAAAACCCTGCAGGAGCACGGCTCGGGGGAAACCCACCTTCTAGGTTTGCTCCTGCTTCCAGAGCCCACGCTGAACTTCTTCCCTCTTCAAAGTCAAGAGACCCAGCTAATTCCCATGAGCAAAATGACCAGTCCTCATTTCTCTACCCTTCCTTCTCTATCTTCACCTCCTTGAAGCAGGGAGTCTGGGGATGAGAAGTCCATATAGGAGACACAAGGCTCTAGAAATCAGCAGAAGCCTGTAAAATCCACCCACCAACATTCCCTTGCTCGTCCAGCCTTTACAAGCCTCCATCCAATGACTGAGCTGATCTTAATAGGCTTACAGTGAACCCAGACAAACCTCTGAGCTGGATGCTATTTCTCCTTCAATTCCACAGATGACTAATTGCTTTTATCACTTTTTCTAAGCCCCTCTACACCTGCACAGCACATTGGGGAGAGGCAGAGGAGTGTTTTCCATTTCCCTCGCACACAGGTTAACCTGTTACTTTTCTTTCAAAGGAAGAAAATTGATCCGATGAAAGCTTAAGCATGAAAGTGCCTGGCAACAAGACAGAAATAGCAATAGGTCTACCAGGAGATCGTTTTGACTTTGCTTAGCTGAATCCAGCCAGAAGTCGCTGCTTTGCTCCGTGTGGCCATATGGGAGTTATTCACACCAGCGCGGTCGAAGAGGGGCGCGTGGCACAGCCTCTGCACCAAATGAGATGAGCCACGAATGAAGACCCAAAGCCTCCAGCCTGGAGAAGTTCAAAGCTCTTGACACCTCATCCACAAGGCGAGCCTGCAAGGAAATCAAAAGCAAAATGAATTTCAGCCAGATACAGGGACGCCTATTTCCGGCACTTCTTACAAAGACATCTCGGTGTGAATGTGCACATGCAGTACACATGTACTACACATTGTGCCGCCAACGCTTGCTGCCGCGTTGCTTAAACATGGGGCAAAACAGCAGTACTTGATGTTACGCTGCTGCCTGCAGCTGGTTTCGTTTTACCCTGAGCAGCGAATGCCAATGGTGTAGGGCTCCCTGGTGAGCCAGGAGATGCACAAGCCTGCTCAGCTGAGAGGGCAGCTCCTATGGTAGGAAAAGACAAGGTGAATCCCTTGTCTAGGTTACAGCTGAATTCAACCTTGAGTAACTGCCCTCTCCTTGGGGCTAAAGTAACAGCGCAGACCAGGTCCGAAGGGAGAAGATGAAGGAGAGGTGATTTCCCACATCATTGACTTTAAAGGGGCAGTGTGATTTCAGGACTTGAATGTGGATACATGCAGGGAAAAGGGAAGACAGGACCAAGTGTCTCCCAGCAATGAGCTGAGCAGCTCTGACTCTGTACAGCATCATTCCCGAAGCAGAGGAAAACTGCAGAGGACACAGCAGCCCACTGGTATGGTTATACAAGTATTTAAGGAAAGACAAGATGTTCTTCGCACGCCTTTGTAAGGCAGGAGTGATTCCAGGGCCAGCACAGTGCCTCTAGCACAGGCTTGCGAACAAGCAAAACATCAGGTTACATATCACAAAAACCTAACCAGATGCATGACATACATATATATATATACACACATATATACATATATATAAGCCCACTACCCCCTCTCAGCCTCATGCTCCACACACCAGCCTCTCAGAAGAAACCAGCATCACCACCCAGAGTCCCCAGAGCTGCTCTTCTCCAGCACAGGAGCGCTGCAGCTCCAGCCGATGAGGAGTTGATTAAATCACACCAAAACTCTGGCCATCCACCCAGATAAAGCTGTTACACTCCCTCGGGATAAAGCTACCACCCGTCACCCCAGGCTGCCCGAGTTAACACTGGGCATTCACCACGCTGCTGAGGGCTGTACCTACAAACTCCGTCGTACACGGCGCACTGGCACTGTCTCAGGAGGGTGCTGGGCTCCTGCTCCCCACGCAGGTGCCTGACCTTCCCAAACCCACCCAGAAATTGGGTATCTCTCGGGTAAGGCAAGACTTTCGCCCTCGCACCCATCCCAGAGCAGGCGAAGGCAGGATGCTGCCCGGCCACGGTCCTGCTGCTGGGCCTCTAAATGTGCCTGTACATGCTTGTGACACCCACCCTCCTATCTGCGCTGGTACCTAACGTGGGTGGCTGCAAAACGGTCAGACAGTACCACCTGCAGGGAAGAGGAGAGGTTGCAATAGGTGCCTGGTGGCCAGGAACAGTTATTCCAGCCAGAGTGGGCTCTGGTGGGCTTCAGCTCAGCTAGCTGAGTTACCAGCTGCCTTCGCTCACTTGAAAACAGGTTAATGAGAAGGACATTTTTTCTTTTTGAAATACAAGACAAACAATTTTTAAAACCTGCAAAAACATCCCAAGGATAGGAAGCGCCGACGTGCACAGCAGAGCAGCGAGCAGGTTATTGCTAGCTGACAGCTCACACTGCCAACCTCACCCCAAAGTCACGCAGACACCCAGCGCGCTCTTGGGAGACGCAGGTGAGAGTAAAGCTGTGCAGGGATTCAGCGAAAGGAGCTCAGAGCCAGGAGGACTAACTGGACATGAGCACAGGATCAAGAGTGTAGCTCACCAGCTGACTGCAAGCAAGGAGAGTTTTCAGAAACCGATGCATGGGTAACACTCAGTCTCCACTGTGACCAGTTCCCCTGGGCTGCAAACTGATAGCAAAGGACTCCTAGATTTGTTTGCTACCCATTTACATATTTCTTGGCAAAAAGCGTCTCCTGGATAGAGAATTTCTCTATAGTATTGAAACAGCCATAGCAAAGTTCATCACAAACTATGAGATTTATTCCATTAATAAACCTTTTCCTAACTGTGAGTGAACAGCTGCACGGTTTAAGACATCACACTCTTGTCAGCCCAGATTGTGGCAGGGTGACCACAGGTCCCTCAGAAGATGAATGAGTTGCTTATCTGGTTTATTTTCTCCCATGGAATAATACATATGAGGAAGCAGAAAGTACAGCCGAAGCTATCACCTCTAACACCAGCTCACTCACCTACCAAGGGTCCCACAACAGATCCATATGCCAAGTCCTTCAGACTTTCCGCATCTCAGTTCCTGATCTGAAAACCAAAGTAAACACTTGTTTTCTTTTGCCCTCCTGATTTAAACCATGCAGTTTGTCTCGCAGGGAAGTGTTTCTTGCAGTCCTTGGTAACACTGAGTCCTGATCTCAGGTGGGTCTGCGGAGCGGGCTGCGTGTAGTTAGATGGCAATCAGACTCTGTAATTGTCACTTCAAGAAGGGTTGTACCTTCAGCGTCCTTTGTGCTAATATTAGCACACTAACGGGAGAGTCAGCCCAAACACTACTCTTCTCCTGGTAAGCCTCTGAAAGTGGAAAAAGACACGCGTGCTTAATTTTACAAGGTGAGAAGAAATAGCCACAGGTACAGGAGTGGTAGCTTGCAGCACATGAGGCGCTCTTTAGGGATAGGGCAGCTCAAGAAAGAGGGACACGTTTCTTTAGCTGTTAATTTGTGGTGCTTCCCCTAAACCCACCACCACAGTAATCCTAAATAGCTGCAGCCACAGCATTTACTGCACATTATGGCATCTGCAAAAGTGCTGACAGGGACAGCTGACAACCGCTCTGCAATGTAATTCACACCATAACATCATCTCCCAGGCTCTTGGAGTTCTCATTGAAAAATTATGTAATGCTTTTTTGGAAATCCGGAGCCAATTTATTGATACTCAGCCAGCCTGCGCCAAATAATGAGGCCTCCAGTAAATTAGCTTAATTTTAATTTTTTTTATCAAGTAAGGTCTGTCTCAACACTTTCACTCATCATGTTAAAAGTCAATAAATTCTTCAGCTGTAAGAAACGTGTTTATTTTATCGTCTACCTCTGACTCCCCATGTGAGTAGCTCTGTGTGACATTCCTCTGACTCCAGCCTGCTCACTTGGAAATTTCTGTCCTGGGCTGTTTTATTTGCTAAACCCTACACCAAAGTGTAGCAAAGAAAAATCCTAACACTGAATAAACTCTTTAGTTTCTTTCACAATGTAAAATGCATCTACAGGTCAGAGCCTAGCCACGATCTACCTATTTACATCAAATATTTTACTTTACCTAGGCTGCAACCTCTTTGAGTCAGGGACCATTTAGTTGCAAAACACAAGCCTTATTCCCAGCTTAAGTTCATAAGCACCACTGATTTCCCAATATCAAGCCCTGTATAGGATTTGCCACATCAAATCAGACTTTTGTCTCACTAGATTTTTAAATCCAATGCAGGTGACAAAAAAAAAATCCACAATACACACAAGGCCTTCAAAGCCTAGGCTCTGCTACCAGCTAGCCAAGAGTGGATTAGTCCCAGTTGCATCTGGTACCTACTGTCAAGGAGGCAGAGCAAAGCCCAAGTGCTTTAAAGCCACCAGGACACTGGTGCTGCAGGAGCCAGGGACCTCCTTGTCCAGCTGTAAATCCAGTGCTGGGATCAACCCAGCTCCAGTGCATCAACCTATAAACGTGATGATGGTCATAAAGTTATCTAGCTGGCTCCATTTAAAAAATAAAATAAAAATAATCTCTTGCCTGTCTAACCCAGGCACATTTCTCTGTGCTGTTCAGATTACGGGGCACAGGAAAACACTGCACAAGGTCAAATCTTTTTGCCTCTGCCAGTGCTTGAAGACAGTCTTGGTATTGAAAAGGCACCATAATCCTCATTTTTTCTCACTTGCCTGGACCGTATGTTGAGTTTCAGCATGCAGTAAGCCACCAGAAACCTTGTGGATGCTTTGGGCTTTGGCTTGATGGTTTGTTCCTGCTGGGCTCCTCTCTCCAAGGTTGTATCTTATGTCTGTAAACTGGAAAGGACAAGAACATCACAGAGATCGTCTGCTCTAGAGCCGTTGGGAAGAGCAGGAGTGAGGATGTGTTGGCTGGGATGGTTCAAAATCCATCCACTGGGTCCAAAGCTCAGGCTGAATAGCACGTGGGAATGGAGATGGGCCAGGAGTGGAAGGGAAAAGGCGGCTAATCCTGGGATTCAGTGAAACCTGTCCAAACAGGGACCCATCTGAGTATTTTATCTGTGTGCCTACAAAATGACCAGGAACTTAAACAGAGGGGGCCCTTGCTAGATCCAAACCGGTTCACGTTTCCTTTTACAAAACTTTATGTAAACAGCAAAGGGCATTCCTCCAGGAGCGCCGTGCCCGAGGCTCTTACGAGGCTCTCTCATACATTCTCACTCTCTTATGAGAGAGCTCCCCTTTTCCTTGTCACAAGAGCCATCTCCTTGTGCCCTCTGGGAAATCATGCACCAGAGTCAGGAAACAAAGAAAAATGGATGCTTAATTCATCCACAAATGAACAGACTTCTTCTCCTTCCCAGCTTTGTACCAAAATCTACTTCAGTGTCAGATTGGTAGCTTTGATGTAGTTAAGTTCAACTGTTCCTGGTAAATGTACATTTTTAATACCCATAGGAAGGAGGTTATCTTAAAACAGTATTAGATGCTATATGTTTAGCCACAACTTTAAGTTCTGTCTATAAAAGAAGGTTTTGCAAAAGCAGATGAGGACATATTTTAAAGCTGGAAATCAACCCTGAATGTATTTTCTAGGAGCACCTTTTAAAAAGTTAGCGGGAATTATCATGATCAGCTGAAGTCAACCGTAAGCCTCTGTTCCTACTGAAAAAGGCAGCCCCATCCTCTCGCCTCTGCACTCCCCTCACCTCCAGCTCAGTGTTTAACACAAAACCTCACCTTTTTGTGTCCTGGTCGGGTCCAGTTCCAGCATCGCCCCGGTCCCAGCGGAGCTGGCAGCGCTAGCAGGAGCATGCGGCCAGCGGCGGGGGAGCGGGAAGCACCCCTTTATCTGGTCTTGTCCGTATACCAGAACTGCACTTTTAGGAGGTTTTAAAATCTGTGGCGAATCTGCCTGTGTTCACTTCACAAGAGCATGTGTAATACAAGAACTTTGCAAAGCCGATGAAAAACGTGATGCAAAATGGATAAAGAGGGTTTTAATGTTCTAAACAGAAAAAATGTAGTCATGGGCATTTCCCTACGACAGAGACAGAGCAGAATCTGTGCTTTGCAGTCTGTTAGCACTCGGTAAAACACACTGCGAGGGCACCCGGGGCTCCTCCCAGCCCTTGCTCCTGAGTTACTGAAGTCAAATAGTGCTCTGAAGAAGTGGGTAAGGACTTGCCTCCAAGTCACGACCCACTGAGAGCTGCTCTTGGGAAGGAGCGTGTGCTCAGTGCTGACTTTTGTGGGCTTTTCTTCAATCAGTTCATATTATTTTGACACAGTTTGCTTTTTGCTGCCCAACATGACAGCTCTGTATATTGACACTGTATAGTATATTTATTCTAGTTTAGCGCAATCGCTGGTCCACAGCATTTAAAGCTACAGTCCGTGTTCAGTCTGTATCAGTTTAACATGCCAGCACCATATGGCATTCTATAATCAGCTGCAGCATTGTACTTCAAACCCACTGCTGCATTTATAATATTATTGTATGCTGCACAAACACCAATATTTAGAAAGAAAAATGTCCTTTTTATTGGACTCCTGCTGATACCCCAGCTGTTAGCCAAAGCACGCAAAGAGTTTCTCTTTTTTGCATTCAAAAAAGAGCCCGAAGCATTTTTTAAAAATCTTACATCTGAAAGGTACATTTTGTCCTGCCCCAGTAGGTCTGTATGACTGAGTTAAAATGTGGGGGTTTTATTAGATGAATTGCATCATTAAATTACATTATAAAAACTAAAAATGCACCATTAATTTTCAAAAACAATAGTAAATACATCTCATTTCTGATACATGATTCTGCATTTAATTTTTGCCCTGGGCCATATTTTTCTAACAGGCTCACTGTCTTCCATTATGCAGACTATACAAATGGAGCTAAATTGCTGAAGTTGGGGGGGATCGGTTCATTGGGGGGAGGGAGATATTGGTCAAATGTCTAATGTGAAAATAAATGAATTTCTAATCGGCTGTTGCAAAAAGAAAAATTACTTTTTGATCTCGGCTCAGCCAAGCAAGAATCTACCTAGCTCGAGTAATAAGATACAACGGCATTGTATAGGATGCAGAGAGAGACAAAAGGCTAGACAGAGAGACAGACAGACATGGCAGTAAATTAGGTTAGTGCATTCAGTTCTGTATGAGTAGCATTTCTTAATTAAATGGACAGAAGTTCCACCAAACTCAAGCCTCGTTGCTGCAGGGTCTTCGCCATTAATGTAGCTGCGGCTGTGAGCATCCATAGATCACTAGCGTTTGGAAGGGGAAGCGAGAATGAGAGGGAGCACACCCATCCGTATGGCAGTGGGTGAGCAAGGGGATGGAAGCAGAAGAGAAACAACTATCTTGAAACTTTTACATGTGCCACAAACGGGTGAGCCAAACCTTGCAAAAAGACTCAAAAGCCTGGCAAAGGCTAAGGACATGCCTGCGTGTTTGACGGCTGCAGTCTGCTATAATGCCACGCACATGTCTGGCTGCTGAGAAAGCTGCTCGCCAGCGAGTGCTTGTGCTTTCCAAACCAGCCCACAGCAGAAAGCTATAAACATCTTCTGTTTATAAACGTCCTTCGGAATGGAAGCCTGCACCCCAAAAATGCACCAAATCAGGGCACGAGCAACTCCCAAAGTCAACTGGCTGGCCCCACCGGGTGTCCTGTCCAGGTGTGAGCTCAGCAGGTGATGTCCCCCATCCCAAAGGGCCACATCTGCATTGCCAGGGAGTGCAGACCAAGAGAGGAGACAACCACGCTGGCCACAGCTCAGAGGTTTTTTGCTCCAGATTAGTCCAGCTTGGCACCATGGCCTAAATGTCCCTTAGTGGCTGCAGTCACATGCTTGAAGAACGTTTTCCATTTCACTTGGTTTTAAAAGAATTTGGGTCAGACACTCCAAGACGTGAAAGCAACTCAAAATACAGTAAGTGAAGACAGCCAAGAGATCTGCTTCAGAAGTGCCTTCCTGATCCCAAGTACACCCCAACTGCAGGTGCACCCAGAAAGGCCCTGGCTGCCAACATCGCTGAGCAACTGAGCGCAAAGGAGAGATTCCGAGAGTACAGAGGGATGGAGAATTTAATGTCCTTCAGAAGACAGGAAAGAAAAGACTCGGGCCCCAGACTGATACAGCCAAGTCCGTCAGAAGTGTTTTATGAGTCATTTTTTTTCTGCCACCACCTACCCTTATTAAAAATTACTGTGTTTTTTTATGGTAAGAATGAAACCTACCCAGTAAAATTGACAAAACCCGTGGTGTTTAGGACTATAACTGTAGAATAATGTAGCAATATTATGAGGTAGTTACGGTTCAGTATCATTTTACACATAAAGAGGCTGAATCCTGCTTTTTGTAGGAAAAGCACAGAAAAACTGCACAGAATTACAGCGCTTTGTATTTAACACTATCATAAATAGTTTACAATTTATATGATTAATCTTTTTTATTGCAGTAATGATGAGGGGTCAATGCAGAATGAGGCCCTGTACAGCAAAAAATGCCTTTTGGTCTCAACAGCCAGGTCAGGCTGCATGGGAGGAGGGAAGGGAGCACGCGGACCAAGCACTGATGCAGTTCATGGTGCTTCTAATATTTTGTGCTGGTTTTATGGAGCTGGGATAAATAAATATTTAAGGGAAACCTTCAGGAAGAGAGAATGAGAATCAGTAAAAGAAAAGAGAAAAGAAAATAAGAAAAGGGCATATATGGAAAATCCAAAGAGATCTGCTGTATTTTTCATCTGAATACTTAGTTTTAATACAAACACACATTCATGCACAAGTCAGATGTTACTGCGAGCCCAGTCTCCCAGATCAGCCAGAGGAGTGATGGTACCTTTCCCTCTTAAGTTAACAACCATGCTCCTGCTCTCCATCCCTCCGGGATGCCAAGCAGCAGCACGATGCACCATTTTTATAATCCACTAATGGATGAAAAATATTTACCACATTACCCTTGGATAACCTTGTCAAACTGCGACCGGAGTCACTTTGCTCCACACGTCCCCGTTTGAAAAATTCTGTGTGAAATTAATTAACATGCAGCAATTCTATGCAACAAGTCAATGGTAGGAGTAGAATAGTGTCGAAATGTGTGCGCCTGCCCTGTGAAAATGTTCAAGGTTAAAAGAAAGTTTTACTGGATGAGAAATATTTAAAAAGAAAGAAAAAGCAACATATCACAACTTCCCAGCCCCAGCAGGCACAGCAGAGCCCAAGGAGGGAAGGGCCTGTTGCTGCTCCACGAGCACAGCCCAGAGAGGCTTCTCCTCGGTCCCAGCTTTACTCACTGCTGTAATAAATAAGCTCAGGGTTTTAAATCATTAACTACTTACCATAAAACTCAGAGTGAAGTAGAAACCAGTGCCATTACCCCAAAATGGTCAACAACTTCCAACAGCAGGACTCTGAACACTGCCTGCCCTCATCCCACCCGAGCGTCTGAAAGAGTCGGACCTCCCGCCCCAGGTGGGTTACGAGGTACCTCTCTGGGTGAAGGCAGAAACCTAACTCAGTTCAGTCCTGCATCTGAGAAACCTTCCAATTGAAGGCATTACTCAAATTGATACATTCCTGGTGAAAATACCTGTTACAAATTACCAGCGCTTTCCCCAGACTAGTTTAGACTAAAATATTTCTGACTAGCTCTGGGCATGAGGGAGGCTGCTGGGCTGTCAAAGGAGGCAGTGAGCGATCCAACAGTTGGGATGAATAAAGCAGGGAGATCTGTAGGCAACTTGCAAATCAGTAGCCAAAGTATTCTCCTCCTCCTCCTGCCCTGGCACCCCAGCTGGTCACAGCAACAGGGCTGGGCCCAAGGTACCCCAATGCTAGTGCAAACCTGATTATCCTGCTCTCTATAGAGGGGGGCACCTTAAACACAGTGTCTATGCCAAATGCAGATGAAAAGCAGCTTCTCTGCTTTGGGAAGTGGCTGTGAAATCATCTCAACCCTTCCCTGCATACTAGCTGCTCCAGCAAATCACTCCCCAAAATGCATAATTTAAAATCAATGGCATGTGTTCATAAGTCATTAGTGTGGCAGTGTACATACTGCCCCTCTTATTTAGTGAGCGTGGAAGAATATTAAAGGTGTGGAAAAATATTAAGAACATTAAAGAAAAACAATTCCACTTGTAACGCACTATGGCCCTACGAGCCAGAAAAACACTCTAATAAGATGCAACTGGTTGTAGCACAGTAACTAACTGGCCGGCCCTGGTGTCTGGAATTCACTAACAGCCTTCGCATCCCTCTGCTAGAAAGACTTCTACTGCAAGAATAAAAAACACCCACAACTCTCCTCCAAAATGGCTGGTTTAATGCACACAACACTATTTAAATTGTCTTACCAGGTTACAGCCAGCAAAGCAGGGGACGGTAGAATGAACTTGGGTAGTAAAAGCACTGGCAAAAACTTACACTGTCTGCACATTCAAGTTAACCAACCAGGAAAGAAACGACTCCGTGTAGATACCGAGATGTAATAGCAGAAACACGAGCTGAATTTTCTCTTCTTCAGCTAAAGAATCTGTTCTCATTTTGAAGATTTTCCTCAGAACTGCAATAGTTGGGGAAAAAAAAAGGGGGAGGGGGGTGGTTTTAATTTGGGTACATTGGGTTTCAGTTTGGTTGTGCACAAAGGCACACAGCCGCCCGGTCTGAGCCCCCTCCAGAAGGGTCCACACGGCAGCCGTTCCCCCCGCCACAGGCCACAAAGCACTCGCCCTTACCCTTAACAAGCTTAAAGAGCTGCCACACAAAGCCAGAAAGCCACAAACTAGTGAGTGCTGCAAAGGGAAGAAAGAGAAAACAGTGGTATCATAAACTGCAGGGACTCTGACAGCCAGCAAACACACCTGCGCCACGCCACTGTAGCTGCATCCCCACACGTGATCCCTTCCCCATTCCCCACCCAGCACACAGTTTAACTTGAAGGATGAAGCAAGATCTGTCAGAAAGCATCTCAGATGGTTTCAATACCAGCAGAAGTACCAGAATACACTGCCAGGTTCCTATTTCTATTAGCCATCACTATCCTAATATCTAGAGCTATATTGCTATTAGCTATTTCAACTAATCATGACTAATTTTCTACACCTCTCTGTAGAGGAGGCTGAGGGCAGGGAAGAGTCTCATTCAAAACTAAAAGTGGTAGATCAAAATGATGAGATGAACCCAGGACAGCAGAAGGCGCTTACTCTTTGACGACTCTTCACTCAGTTCGCGCAGCGATGGGAACAAGGTGGATAGCCAGAAGCTGACATCACCCGTCCTGTCCTGCAGTCCCTTCTGCTGGCTATCAAGGGCCTTCTGTGAGTTAATACAGTCTCTTCCCAAAACCCTTTCTGGAAAAGACATCCCAAAGCCTTATCTTTATCTAACTTCCCACTTGAATATATAACCAACTTACACATTTTTGATCTTGATAGTTCTATTTTATCTTTATCTTATCCGTATATGTTCATAATACCCATTGTTTTTCCTTTCCCAAAGCTACACAATTTTTTTTATCTTTTTAACATACAGGACTTTCCATTCTCGTAACCTCCCTAGACATTTTTCAATGTACTTGCTCTCATTCAATTTTCTTTTTTTTTTTAAACATAGGTAAACTAATATTGCCATTTTCTTTTACCCAAGCTGGCAATAGGATAACTGGGGGTAGACTCTTACGGAAACAAAAAGCTGCTTTCCTTTGCTTGGAGTACACAAACCCTTTACAAGCAGCTCACTAGCAGCAAAACCTTCCCTGTAAATCCCCTCTAAGCTGGAATTCTTACAGGGCTGGAGCAAAAGCAGAGGCCGGTCAACAGTCAGGTGCCCATAAGCCCTGCCAAATTTCCTCCCAGCCAGCTCTAAGCCAAGAGAGCTCAGAGCCGCCGAGCGCAGCCGTACCAAAGCAGCCCTAAGGCAGAGCCTGGTCCCCCGCGCCCATCCCAGCCGGGCACAGAGCCCGTCCACGAAGCAGACCTGACGCTACTGCCTCTACATGTCCTCTCCAGGGATGTGTAACTGGTGTACACTCATACAGCCTAAAACCCACCGGCTCACTGGCCTCTTACACAAGACAGGGCTGCTCATGCAAGGCAGTCTCTGCCCATGGAAGGGTTTGCAGAATCAGGCCCTCCGAGCCAGCATTTGACCAGAGCCCTTCCCAGATCCACTGCACCATCTTCACATTTTCGGATTTTTGTTAATGCAGTGCTAACATACACATACAGCTAATTCTACATCCATTTCCTGATCAGCAGCCTCTAGATCACTAAATGGATTTTTTTTTAAAGCAGACTCTCTATTTTTAGACTGCATATTAACTACCCGTAAACAGGTGCAAAATCAACCTGTTTATTATTGTTTCTTCAAATCCTTAATGGTAGTTGCAAGCAAATAAATTCAGTTAATGCAATAAAAGGATTTATTGTCATCCAAATTTACACCAACAGTTTAATCATAACACCTTTTCATCTGACAGACTTTCTCGAGAACAATTTGCCCCACTATTTGTCAGCAAGAAAATGGCCTTGTATAAATACTGGGAGAAAAGAAATGCTAATACGTGGCACAGTCTTTCATTCTTCTAATTGCCCAGGGAGTTTAAGGGAGACAGACTTATTTACTCACCGTAGGAAGTATGCTGTAATAAATTATCCCTATTATGGGCCTAAATAAGTCCCTGACAGTGACAGAACCAAAGGTGGAAGGGAAGCAAGGGGAGACGACGGCGTCCTGAAAATGTACATGCCGGTAAGTGGGTGTGTAAGGGCACGTACATCCATGTTAGCAATAACAGCACCGAGGTATTAATATTCAGGATCCATATGGGAGCCCAGGAAGACATTCCTTGCATTTTAAAGGGCCTCTCAGTCTCTTTTAAAGAGAGACACAGCAGAGGCTGTAACGTGAGCATCCTCCTCCCTGCCTTGCACACTTGCTGGGGAACGTCTGGCCTTCGGCAGCCGGTCCGTGCTCCGGGCTGCGGTGGCAGCCACCCCCCATCGCCTGCACGCGCTTTGGCCCAGGCTGGAGCTGGCTGCTCTCAGGGACAAGGTGAATGTCACCCTCTGTTGAAGACCACCTGCACCAGAGCCCCATTGTGGCATCTTCTTCCTTCCAACTGGGGAGGCAGCTGGGGAGGCAGGAGCTGGGGAGCAAAGCGCCGACGGGAAGGGCTCGCCTTGGAGTCGGAGCCTCCAGAGCTGAGCCCAGCACACGGCGACTGCAGGCTTTTAGAGATCAGCAGCCTCGTCGTGTGAATCTGGGCATGTGTATGAACTTCTCAACTATCCAGTTTAAGTGAGTGGCTTGAAAAATTTATCTGCCTGCCCGTACCCAGCATAGCTGTTTGCTAGCTCTTTCAGACAACGCCTGGATACCATAAATAACAGGAGGTGGTATTGGCAAGCCAGCGGAGAGATGAGCGAAGCAGCAGAAACAAGCAAAGACAAAGCCAGTGTTCCCAGCCCAGACACCTCCTCCCAGGGTCCCCATTGTATGCCAGGCACAGGCAGGAGCCAAGGACCCCAAGCCTGTCCTTGAAATGAGATTTGCCTATTGCCATAACAACGGGCTGGTGTTGCCACAATAAAGACAAGCTTTGGGTATTTCCCCCCCCCCCTTATTATTATTTCTTTATTTTCTCTCCTTTTTTTTCTTCTTTTCCTTGTGTCCCTCACTACAAAGAGTTCCTCATTTCTCTGAAACAAATTGCCCACAGCTTGCTTTCCCATACATCACAGAGTGAGGACCAGGCCTTATCAACATTGCTCTGCTTTTCCCATCTATTACCCGGTTTGTTTGCACTTTTATCCCATCGTCCTTGCACAAGGGAGAAAACATCCATCATCTGTACATCTGCCAGCTGTCACGGGGCTGTCAGCACGGTGACAGCCAACATGACAAAACTGTTGTAACGCTGCAGCAGCTCTGGGGCTCCGAGTTGAGATTAAACAGCACGGAATCAAAAATAAAAGGAAAAAAAAAAAATAAGTAGATTTAGCTATAGAGAGTAAAACCCAAAAATTAAGAACTGCACTTTGTGCAAAGAGAAGAGGGGAGGGAGGAGAAAGCAGAAAGCAGCAGAGAGGGAGGTGAGGGGGTGGTGGCATAGGGATTGTTTTCAAAAAGGAGGTGTTAGAAAGCTGATACAACAGAGGGGAACTGCGATGTGCATTTGTTATCTGGATTGCTGAAGCAAACGGGTGCCACAGCACTTCGCCCTGCATCACCCGAAGCCGGCAGGGCTCCTGCAGGAGCGTGGCACCTGCCCGCGAAGGCAGCGCCGGGCCCCTGGCAGCCATCAGGCAGCAAGGCTGGGTCAGGCACCTCCGCTTACGCCAGTTACCACAGTGGGTTCGGGGGTTTTCCTGCTGCTTCTTTTTCTCTCCCAAGCACTGTCAATAGGGCTGCAAGCCCCTCTTTCATGGCCACTTTCCTCTTTCAAAGTTCTTCCTTGCCGTTCACTGGCAGCTGGTCTGTTAGTGCACTCCTCTTCCCAGAAGGTCTGAGCCAGGCAGCAGGAAGGCCCCCAGGCGAACCCTGAGGAGTATTTTGGTCAGCAAAGCATTTGATGCCTTTAGCATGCCTACAGCCCCAGCGACATGAAGTTGCTTTAGACGGCTACAATAACTCCCTTCCCACCAGAGAACAAGTCATACTGATGTAAAACCCTTCGGCCCAATACAGCCACACGTCAAATTTCATCACTGCTGCCCAGCCATGCCCTACTTTTAAACAAGCACTTCTGAAGGGGACAAGACGTGCTGAACACACTTACTCACTCACTCCTCTCTTGATTTACCTTGTTCTCCTCCTGCTTTGCTTCACAACCATTCAAATTAAGAAGCGCTCTGCCTCCATCACCTGTTTGGCTGCTATTAGAATAGAAACCAGTTACAAATCCTCAGGATGGAAGATGCTCTTGTGTTAGAGTCAGGAGAAAAAAAATCACCATCCATGTGGGCAGAGGGTGATCCTCAGGTTGTTCAAGATATCTTCCCCTGAAAGAGCCAAACAGCGATGCATCGGAGACACAGAGCAAAGCTGCCCTGGACATCGTTGCTGTTGCATTCTAAACAGACAAAATGCACGGCAGCTCCCAAAACCAGGACTGCAAATAGTCAAAGTCAGTTTGCTTTCAAACCTATAGGTGTTGGGTTTTTTCTATGTAATATAAAAACAGAGCTTGAAAACTAGCCCCATGTTTATTTTTTACTGATTTATTCAGAATACACAGTCTGAAGGTCAGAGTCTGGGAACATTAACTTAACGAATACAGATTTTTAGCTTGTACTTTCTTTTCAGAAAGTTTCATTTTGCAACCAAAAAACTATTTACTCAGGGAAGTATCTTTACTGTTTTCATTTCTTTAGTGCTTTTAAGAGGAAAGGGTTGAAGTCCACTTCAACCCGCTCTTGATTTTTAGCCAACACACGACAGTTACTGTTACAGCCTCCCAAATCCGCAGCATGTAAACCCAACCCTGCTCTGGGAGCAGCACCCACATGCCCTCAGGAAGGGTTTTTTTGTCCAAAAATTAGAAGTTGACCTGGGCTTCTGGGACTAGGAAAGGTATGGCCAGTTAAGACGAGGGTAGGAATCTTTAAGCTCATGGGCACCTCCGGGCAGGTAAACAGGCAGTGATAGTTCACGGCTTCTTGCAAAGCAAAAAGTAGGGTATCAGATGAAAAGAGAGCCAAACAGAGAGCCTAAAAGTAGAAAAACGGAGGCCTTTTTTTTCCATCACACAACATGTTACAGAGTGGAAGTCGTTCCCACATTATACCGTGGAAGTCATGAGCGTACATATGTTCAACTCAATAAATTCACAGAGGAAAAATCCATCAAGGGCCATTAACAAATGTGTTCCCTTTGGCTCATAAGTTCCTACATAATAGATTGCTGCAAGGATCTATCAAGAGAGATATTATATGCATATATAGTTATACTGTTCCGCTTCTGGCCACAGTGGACCACAGGTCTGAGGCAGAGCAGCCATTTTCATATTTTTCAAATTTTCTCTTTTATTTCTGTTATCTTTTTAAAAAATCCTTAGAAACAAAAGCAATTCAATTTAGTCTAAAACCAATTTTCCATTCTATTCACAAAATATTTAATCTAAACATGTTCAGATTCTTTAAAAATAATAAGGTGTTATTAAAACAGGAAAAAGAAGTAGTTCATTCAGGACTCCAAAGTCCACATCACAACTGGGATGAGAGCTCGTCCATCTGCTTCTGTTGGATTTACAGTTAAGAAAGCTCTTGTTCAGTGTTTCCACCTAAGCAAGACCATCTCATCTACTTCTGCTTTCTTGTATTCAGATACACAAAGCGCATTGAGCAATCCATCTAGACCAAAGACTTTGTTTACAAAAAATGAAATAATCACCTTTTGATGACTCAGTTTTTAGTTAAGTTTTGGAGATCATAATCCCCTGCCTCCCGAGAAGGGCAAAGCCAAGCAACCTGTTTTGTAAGGACAGAGATACCTGCTGATGTCAGGTGGGAGCTGCACCACGGCAGCTCCCCCGGGGCTCTCCCTGCCTTCCGAGGGCTGGGGGTTCAGACCAAGCCGACTCCAAGCAGGATGGCCCTGCAGGTCTCTGCCTCCCATTTGCTGCCTGAAACCTTGTGCAACTGGCAAACCCTTCTCAGAAACCAGTCCAGGAGGACAGGCGATTAAAAGCATTAGCAAAGGTTATGGACAAGAGGGGAGGATCTGGCTGATCCCTTTCCGCTGTGCCCAGGTGCCACCACTTCCTCGGCACTGGGGGAGCAAACTCAGCCAAGCACTGCGTGCATGCAGATTAGAATTAGAGGGTTTTGCCAGGTTCCCCCTGGTTTGGGACTACAACTAACCGCAATTTAGCCAAGGCGGTGCCTGACGCAGTGGCTCTGTAGGAAATAAGGATTGTTATGGTTAAGAAAGCATGGAAAAGCTTGTGTGTTCCTTTCCCCAACTACTTTAGTGTTTCTGCTAAATAAAAATCCATTTTTATTCTTAAGGGAGCTGAGTGGAGAGATGTTGTTTTACGTCCTGGTTTTCGCCAGTGATGATGTATGTCCCTTTTACAAACTTATCTCTGGGTTTTTGCTCAGTTTATAAGCTAGGAGCAATCTTTCTTTCCTAAAGCTTCCTTCTCTCACAGTCTGGAGGAACCTTGAGATTTCCTGCCGGTGATTTAAAGGGCTATAACACTCGCAGGCTAGATTTGTTTTAGTGTCCATAAAACTCAAAAATTTCATAAAACAATTGGTGAAAATAAAATTACCAAAAAATGATGTACTGCCAGCAGACTGTATAATAGTTACGGGGGAAATGGAGAATATGATTCACTGGGGTATAAAAATGACAATGTATTTATTGCAGCGCAGTGACAAGAAACTAATTTGTCCCTTTTACTTTTCAGACAGGGCTTGAATTCCGATTTTTCTCCTTTGCCTCCACTGTGGCAGGGTAGCAATGTTGCACATTGCAACCACCCGGCTGGAGGGACAGCTGCGGCCACGATGCAGGTTACCATATCGGTGCAAGAAGAAATAGCAAAAATATTTGCCTGTAATATTTGCTCTCTGTAGAGCTAAATGCTACAGGCAAACAACTTTGGCTAAAATATGTAGGCATTCAAATATTAATCCAGAAATCGGTCTATTTGAGTGGGTGAAAAAGTTAACTCTCCCATACCCATTTTCTTTTCTTCTAGAAGTCAAACCCTGCACTTCCATGTCCCAGCTGTTTTCCATCTTAAGCTTCTCCAGAAGCTCATGTGAAAACAAACCAGCCTTCAAAGAAAGCAAAGGTCCAGAGTAAAGACACAAGCAGTGAGGGAGGGATCTAGCTTGAGGAGACGTGGCTTTTGCTCACCTCCAAGTGTTCAATGTTCAGCCTTCAGGCAGTCTGGTGCTCTGCTCTGGCTGCGCACTCGGCACGGGGAGCTGGAAAACAGAGTTAAAACACAGATTCAGAATTAGATCTGGAAATGGAGTGTGTGGTGTGTGTGTTTATTCCCTGAAAAAATCAGTTATGCAGCTGAAACTATTGCAGCTATAAAGCAAAGAAAAGGTGCATTTGGTATTTCCAAATNGGGGAATAAGTACACAATAAAATTTCAACACTACTACAGAAAATTCAACACCAGAAAATGGCAAACCCTGGCACAATTGAGTCAACTCTACAGGACGCATCAACTTCAAATTCCTTTTTTTGGGGGTATTTTGGGGTGCCTCTCTTGCTCAAGCCGTGCTACCTAGTGTAGATACACTCAAAAGATTAGGTTCTGGACAAGTGCCCTCAAACCTTGGACAGCAGAGAAAGGTTATCCCCATACCACAGCAAGGATAGTTTATGTCTAAATATCTGCTTCCTATTGACCATGGAGGTGAACGCAATAGTTCTGGTCTATGTCCCTTTGACACTTCAGCTCTATATCATAAAGTGCTTCCACTGGCAGTCCCTGCTCTGGAAAGCCCAAAAGAGAACAGGATTGATTCTAGGACTGTATAAACTGGGTTTTATGAGGCAAGCGAAGCAGCTAAGCCCATTGCCCAGGTCATTGTCCTAAAATGCACCATAAAGATACTCCAAATTCTGTGTTTTGGGGATGGAATGAAAAGTTTACTTTTTTTCCAGTTTGCACAGGTCTCTGAAGTTAATAAGTTTCTGTGGATTATAAAACCCCAGAACTGGATTTCAGCACAATTTCAATTTGTTGTTTCATTCTGTGCTATTAAATATATATATATTTTTTTTATGAGCCCCCTTATTCTCCTCAGTCCCCCAAAAATACAGGACACATCCTGCCATTTGCTCCTGGCCCACAAAACCATAAGTCCTCCTGGGCCCTTCCAAAGCCTTCTGAGAGCTCCTGTAACGTAAGAGGCACTGGACCAGCTGTACGTGGGCTGACTTACAGGCTGATCGTCTGGGGATAACCCTAAACACGGGATCATAGCTTAAAGAAATATGATAACTGTCTTACAACTGCACTGCCTTTGGAAAAGGCCCTACACACCAGCCTGTATACTTTTTATTCTTAAACTTTAAGCAGTATTGCATGTTTTTTAACATTATTCCAATTTCCATGTTAAAACACTGAAGACAGGGGAAAGAGTGAGTCTTCTGGGACCTCAACCACCAAAGCTAGTGCATTGCACCCACTCATCTTGTCTCTTAAGCTATGTGATTTTGGCTCAGGTCAGTAATTTCAATGTTGCCATGGGCAGCAAAACATTACAGCAAACTCCACTGAGGTCAGAGTGGCCAAGAGAGATGGATCAGTCAAACCAGCTTGAGAAAATACATTCTGGTGGTGTGCAGAGCTTTAGATTACTTACACCGAGAACCTGGCGTTTGACATTGCAAACCAGCTTCTACCTCTCTGCTTGTTCAGTTCAGAAGTTAAGGACTTCACACATGCTTTCCTCCTCACTATTTCTCCTTAAGTGAGAGATGCCAGATTTTCCTCTTAGAAAATTGCTTAGCAGACATGTTTATTCAGTTATTGTCCTTGAGATTTTATTCATTTATCTGCTAATTTTGATTCTATTTTCCACCATAGTCCTGTGAGAGAAAAACTTAATTCAGGCTCCTTCCTAGGCTGTAACCTGATCAGAGAGCAGTTCACATTTGACATGGGTTTCTATTGCTAAAAGTAACTTACAAACTGGGGGGAAGGCCAACAGTATTAGTTTGTGTGTTAACTGTTACCCACATCTACACTTGGCCTAAAATCTGGGGAGAAAAAGACCAGCATAGATTTTCAAGACGTACTTTCCACTGCAATGGGATTTGGGATGTATTCACACAATGCAAACATGCACACAGGTAGCTACTGCAAAGCAGTGAGATGCATGAAGGTGGAAAAACCAAGCGCGTATATCCACATGCAGCTACTGAGGCTTGTCCGACAGCGAATAACTCACTAAGCCCATGTAACTTGATTGCTGTAACTGATGTGACCAGACAAACTGGTTCAGGCAGGTTACATACCCATTTCTTACCTCTTACTATCTCATATACGCTCTTCACAGTGCTATTTCAAAGAACTGGCACAGAAAATATAAGTGGCGTGTGGGGAGTAGATGGTGGATGCACTCTGCACGGAGGGATGCGATGATGAAGTTCTCCCCCGTGCTCTCGCACATGACTGCCCTTTCTTCCTCCCTCCTGTCCCCTCCAAGAAGTTTATTTTCAAATGTTAGTGCATTTGCACCATTAATGTCACCATCCGAGTTCCTCAACCTGCTTACAACAGCCCTTAGATCATGGCTTTATTATCTAAATGCCAAGAGTCTCATTATCACTAATGAACTTTGGGAAGCAGGAGAACTCATACATGATGGTCTGGGTTTATTTACTCAGTTGGCATCTTCTAACTACTGAAAAATATTACCCCTTTAAATCATGTATCCCCAGATATATCTGCTTAAAGTCTGGTAACTCTGCTGACAAAAGATGTTGTGAACCTTCCCCAACACAGCTGATGACCTTCAAATATTAAACAGGATCCATTTTCTTAGACCTCATCTGAAATTGCTTTCATGTCCAGAAATCTGAGTTATCCCAGTCTAAAGAAAGGAAATCTGTGAATTTTTACACTGGAGATGAATTTCCTAGAAGACCAGGAACACATGCCTGTGGATGTCGAGATAAGCAAGCCATCCCTTCTGCCGTCACCTAATTTTGTTAAAAAAATTAATTGCATATTTTGAGCAGCTAATCATTTGTCAAAGACAAACTACTTCATTAATTTAAGCTCTTCCCAGCAGCAAGTCTCACTCCTCTACAGATCACAATTCCACAACGTTCGAAGCATCTTTGTGATTAAACAGGTGAGTGACACACTGGTTGTGCCACGTAATAAACATTGGCGTTGGTCAAAAACTGTGAACTTAATACTTTGATTCACACATGCAAACTATTAGTTTGGGATACAGAATACTGCTGCACACAACTTTAAACTTTATAGGAAAAAAAAGCTTTCATACCAGCAGGATTTTATGGTCCAAATTTTCATGGGAAGTACTTGACAAAAAGGCGTGAACACAGCTGAAACAAATTCACTTAAGATGTTACACACTTCCTTAAGGTTGCACATGTGTTTAAGAGTTCTGCTGGGCTATGAACCAAAAAAACAGTCACAGAAATCCTTCTTATTCACTCTGAAATTTTGTATTAGTACATCTGGCCCATCCACATGCAGGCTGAAGTTTCTGACAGATCTGCAACAACGGAGCTAAAATTCACAGAAAAACTCTCCCCTTCCATTTATACCATTGGGCAAGGCCAGCCGCTGTCAAACAGACACCTCAAAGGTAGTGTGAAACGTCCCATTTTAACAATGCCTCACAAATTCAGCCTATTTCTCTTCAGAAATCAAAAACTTTAGAGATCAAAAAACTGCAGAGATAAAAAACTGCTTTTAACTTACTGTTTTGAAGAGACAACTCAAGCAGACAGCTCAGACTCCTGACGTGGTCCAAGAGCAGCGGTGATGCTCATGAGCGCAGGGAGCGGGCGAGCAGGCACTGCAGCTTTCTCACCGAGTGAAAGAGGACAACGGCATTTCTGTGAACAGAAGTAGTTCACAGAGAAGTTTCTGTGAACAGTTAGTCGCACCAATTCCATTTTCTTCACGAGTATGTACACTCTAGCAGGCTACTCTGACACACGGCAAATCTTCGGGTGGCTCTGTACAAAGTGTAACGTGTTGGCTTGACTGAAAAAAAAAAGAAATAAAAATAAAGTTACACCATTTTCATACCTTTTACAAAACAAAACAAAACAGAACCAGAGACAGTTAAGACTTTTCAGGTAACGACAGTCATTTCCTCCCCTTTTTTGACAGATAAACCGCCACCATCATCCAAAGCACTCAGTGTCACATCACCCCTTGCCCATCCCTTTCGAGCCTGAAGTGTATTTCCTGGATTTCAGCTGCAGAAGTTCCTATAGCCACTTCCAGGCTTTCAAAGTGGGAATAAATTCGCCATGAAAAGCCATTTCCACAGCCCAGGGTTGTGCCGCTTTGGCTTGCACTGGATTTGCAGCAAGTGAAGCAGCACAGGAGGTGGAGAGCAGTTTCAAGTATTTCTGTTGTAGTTGATGGTAGCTGCTTGCCAGCTCCTTACTTAGACCTGGGGCTCCAGATGATAAAAATACAAGTGAACATCTCCAGTTAGATAGATTTAGATACATAGACATGTATCGTCAGTATAAGTTGTCCACCCTCCCCCAAAAAAAGCACAGGTAGCTCAAAAATTAATAGGGGTTGTGGTTTTTTAAACTTAAGTTTTTATTTGCCTTCTAGTTCCTGAGTCTTTACAGTGGAGCCAGATCACATTTTAAAGCCATTCTCTCAAACCACGATTACTAGAAACGCTTTAAAACAAAAGCCAAGATTCTCCTGCAGGCATTTGCCTCCAGGAGCTGGGACTATAAACACAAGACCAAATATCTCAAGACTCAGTCAAAGCACGAGAGCAGGCAACACTGCCTCCGTTTCAAAGCATTAAAAGGTATTAAAAGCTCTGGTCGCTAGAGGGTATAAACCAAATACTAAAGGATCTGTGACTAGAGATCCTGTTACACAAATTGATTTGCCCAGCTCTAATTTTATAGATAAAGCTAAAAAAATAAGTATGCCATGTAAACGGTTATTGATCAATTCACCCAGGGCAAGTTACCCTCACGTCGGTGGGCAGAGGCGGACACGGTACCAAAAGTCGTGGGCCAAGTCAGCGCGAGCTCCAGCTGCTCGGCTTCGCTTTGCAGACGCAAGGCCCAGGCAGGTCCCTTGTTGGACTTCAAGGGCCAACTTCAAGAAATCTGTCTGGTTTTCTTCTAACTACTCAGCTTCTTTTGGAAGACAAAAAGGGAGACAGAGAGGGCAAAAAAAGTGTGTGGGGGGGAGATTTAGAACGACATGGGTATCTGAGAAGGGTTTAAAAGCTTCAGTTAAATACAGTGGGAGTCGGCATACTCCCACTCAGGTTTTATCATCAATGTTCCATTCACATAAAATTTTACAGCTGCAGATGACCCGGCATGCTGCTGTGTGCCTCGCTGTGCCTCTCGCCACAGGCATGCTGGTGGTGACCTGCCAGCTGCCCCCCTCTGCTCCTCCGTCTCCTCACCTCTCTCCCTGATTGATTATTTATCTAACGCTGAAATTAAACCCTGGTGTCAGTTTACTGTAAGAGGAGAGCAGGGGGAAGTGGGGATTGGAACACATCTAATAAAGTGTGGATTTCCCCGCTCGGCACGTGCTATAGAGCTAATCTCTGAACCCTGACGTGACTGATAACAGCCCCGACGCATCGTTTCCCGCTGCAGTCAGGGATGCGGGGACGAGCCGGGAGGCAGCCATGCGCAGGGGCTGGCCCTGCTCCACCACCTCGGGACCCTCTCCTGTCCTGTTTGAGCAAAGTCTGAGAAACAGTAGTGAGAAAAGTGAGTTTTAGGAGGTGCTGAAAGCGACAGGACCCACTCGAGTTACCCGCTTGTGGGAGAAACTCCAGATGAAAGGGGAAAAGGAGAGGAGCTGTGTTATACCAGCAGCAAGGGCAGAGCACCGGAGAAACGGGTTTACACAGGAGTAAACAAAAGAAAAAAAACCCAAACATTTTTCTTTTGTTTCTCTCTTTTTTTCTTTTTTTTTTTAACAAACACAGATTCAGGTCAACTGAAGTGTTTTGTGAATTCATATTGTTTTCTCTTAATTGTTTCAAACAAAAATCCTAGCAACAAATGGGGGGGAGAGGCAAAGTTTCATCTTGACATTTGCAGAACACAATCTTTTCATGCAAAATGACAAAATATTTTGAAGACGACTTCAGATGGTGGGGGTTTAAAATAGTAAAAAATAAACTGTTCTGCCCAGTTTGGCCAAGAATGTAGATTTTTATTTTTTTTTTGGTCAATCCTAAATCCTTTAACTGCCAAAACTACCACAGTAAGCTGAAAAATTAACACGCAGTCATCCACACAGCTTTCACGCCTTCCCTGACACCTTGTACACCCAGCTCTCCTTGCAGCATGCTCTCTGGTATACTTTGAGGAAAAAAACATGAAAGACTGGAGGGTCCGGGACAAGAGAGGATGACGGAGCACAGAGCGGGGTAGCTGGGGCAGGACAGCTCTGAGACAACATCCACCTCCTGCGGCTGCGGAGGAGGGGAGAAGGGTCTGGCCAGGAGCCCTACAAGTCTTTAAAATGAGGTAGATGAAGAAACAGATTGCACAAGTACAGAGGCTTTTCTCCTTTCATCTCATTTCTTCCTGCATTTAAACAGTATGCCACTTGAATTTGTCTAGTAAAGACAGAGCCACAAAACAAGCAGGAGACAAGAGATGTTCCTACAGAATTTATCATGGATAAATGCAGGGTGAAGTCCTTTTATCTCAGTGTATGAATGGTGTGTCTGTAAAGTGTAGTCTCTTGTCTTTGGCCTCTCAAAAGAACACAAACCTCCCCTCTCCATGGTCCCAAAACTGCAGCGCTGTACAGAGGACCCTTCCCCACCTTACACTGACACACGGAAATATTCCATTTAACTACTGGTAATACTTGTTCATTTTACAAACTTTGATGCTAAGGTTCATCTCGTCCTTGAGCAAAGTCCTTAAGCAATGACGCTCACGCTTGCAGTGGGGTTAATCTAAGTTGTAACATCAGTATCCCCAGTTCAAAAGGAGCAGTGCAGGCTGCAGATCCACGGTCCTTCCCCAAACACCACTAAGCCAAATCAGATGGAAAAAACTGAGTCAAGTTGTTAACTGACTAACCTGTTTCCAGCTGGGAGAGGTAGAGGCATTACTTGTGAAGCAGCTGCCTTAGGCATATCTGAGATGGGCCTGAGGAATCAAACCAACTAATTACAGAAGTCTGGGAAATCAGCTACTACCTTCCAGTGCACCATACTGCTGATCTGCTAGTTGTCCTGAGAGTCGCAACAGAGTGAAGTCATTGCCTAGTAAAATCTTAATTGGCTTTTCTTTTACACTGATGGTATACTCAGTAGCATTAATCACATCCTGATTAATGATTGACTTCAAAGCAGGACGCTTACTTCACTAGAGGATTTCCAAGAGCTCTGCCACCATTAACGGGTTATACATGATTCTCCACTGCATTTTATAAAGAGCAAAAACCAGTTAGGAGGATGCTGTAGCACAATACGAGTGAAAGAGCTGGGGAGGAAATACAAGAGCCTCGACTCCCAGCTCCATACTGCACATCAGAATTTCTGAAGTTCAGCTCATGGCATTGGGAATGAACAGCCAACCATCCGGCTTGGGTTACCCCCTGTATATACTCGAAGTGCTAAAAATAAATCTGCAAAATAAAAGCTCCCGCCTGGCGCACCAAAACACAACGGGCATCAAATTGCATTAGAATGTTTATATTGAGGAAAATTGCATCCTGCAAACTTAAATTATCTCTCTCCTCCCTCTCCCCTCCCACCTGCCACGGCCCATTTCCTATTATATTTTTCTAACAAACCAATAGATGCTTGAAATCACGGAAAGCCATAAAGAATTGGAATCAAATTAAGTCTACATTCTAACTGCATTAGGTGCTGTCAAGCATAGTTTACTCACTCTTCACAGTTCTATCTAGAGGCTAAACAATTTTGTACCCTTTCTCTACTAATCAAAACTGATTACTCTGATAATGGACCCCTGACGCTGAACACTTTATGAAGGTAAATTATGCCATATCGAACAGGAAGGGGAATGGAAAAATCACCCAGAGATAAATAGGTCTAAAGATGCATATATTGATCTCGCACTCATTCTTTCTCTCTTTCAATGTCTGCAATGGCTAAAGGTTCAATCAATACTTCCAGTGCTGTAATGCCATCTTTTATAATACCGTCATAATTGGCTGTTACCATCGCGTGCCCTCAGATTGGCTTGTGCTGGGGCCTTTTATAGCTGCGGTCTTTTGTTTCTTCCCTTCCCAGATCACATAACTGAAGGGGCAAGGTAAACGTGGCCCCAGTGTTCGCTGAATCAGGCTCCACCTCAAACCAGGGCAAGGGTTGGACAGGGATGCTCGACCATGAGCTGAAACCCCTGGGAAATTCAGCCAACAAGCACCTTCTAATCATTTATCAAGAAATGTTCAAGCACAAGCAGATCTTATGGTCAAGCACATTGATTTTTGATTGCAAGAGACAATATACCTCTACTGTTCTGGAGCTTCAAAACTCTTCCTGTCCCCAAAAGAAAGGATGGCTTTGGTTTACAAGGCCATTAGCAGTTAAGACAACAGACTGCTCAAGGGAAAGAAATCCTGATTTGGTACCTACCCAGCATGAATTTCAATAATTTTGGACTATTCTGTCAAAGGACAAAGAACAAAACTGCTTCCCATCCCCACCCCAGCAAATCCCAGCACAGTGCCTCAGTGGCCTTCGCCAGGGTGGATTTAGGATCCTGAGAGATCAGGGTGTTATGGGAAATAGGGTGCACATCTCCAAAAAGAGGGGAGGCAGGAAAAGGTCTTTGAGGGGTTTTGTTTTCACTGTGGAAAACCTGTATTTGACCACGTTGGGTTTTGGCTGTACTGGTTTCCAAACATCCTCCAAAGTGCCTACCTGAGATGCCATCAGGACAAAGAGAAGTCTGGTGTTACCCCTGGGGAGGAACCCCTCTATTTTTGGTCCAGGCCCAGCATCTTCCTTCTCATACAACTGTTTATTTACTGGAGGGAGATATTTATTGCTTTTTCATAGAAACCCAGAGCATGCTGAACAGTAAGCCATCAGCTGTGGTTTTCCAGTCTCTCTGGAGCAGAGCAAGAAATGTTTGATTGTCTTGCAAAGGCTTTACCTTGCTGAACATGGCTGTGCATCAACAGTGGAAGCCTCTGCTATCAGAACACCCCAAAGATCCCCCACAGCCACAGAGAGCAATATAAGCATTAAATTCTCTATAATCACAGGTTAGGGCAGGATATGAGCTTGTGCAGACTTCAAGAAAGCTTCTCTTGGGAATCAGTTGGCAAAAAAAATAGACAAAAAAAATAAAAACAAACCAAAAAATCAGCATAGAGCTCTCTGCAAAGCTGCATAAAAGGATATGCTCCATGGAATAAAAGTGACCCTTGATAAAATTTCTGCATTGCATCCATAAATATTCCATAGAATTGCATCTATAAGTATTCCATGTGTAACTCACACCTGTGAAACAACAAGAGCCAGACAATACGTTGCTGAGCTTTCTTGGTTCTAGATGTTTATGTATCACTCAAAACAAGGGGAGGATTTGTTGCATCAAATACAAGCTCTACTACAGAAGTTACAAGCTGCTCTTTGCTACATGGCCATGGTCAAAGAAATCCAACCAACTTATCGATATGGTGATTTAGACCTTGTTGCAAGTGTGCAGTGTTTAAAGACACCACAGATGACCTGTGTGAAACACAAATAAAAATGCTCAATTAACAGAAGCTTAATCGAGCTGATACTGGATTATATCTTCTATTTTGATATATCCAGATTTCTCATTTATGCATCTCCCTATGTAGTAGGAATTAGTACCCCATTCTCCACCCTCACAAAGCATTCTATTCTCTCCACAGGCCTGTAAATCTCCAGGAGGCCAAAACAGAACCATAGAATGGTTTAGGTTGGAAGGGACCTTTAGAGGTCATCTAGTCCAACGCCCAACAGATGATTGAGCACCGACAGATACTTCGCACTCCTCTAAAACAGGATAACTGACTCCAAATTAAGCAGTAGAAAAACACAGAGAGAATCCCTCTGGGATGTCAGCAGCACTATTCTGGGAACCTTTAGCTCAAGAGAAAAAAAAGCAAGCAAGACTAGACTATCAGGAGGCAGGTAAATGCATACCCAAACAATAAAAAAAAAAAGCATCGGGATCTATTTCCCACCCATCATTACACCCAGCCTAGACAAGACCAAGAAATGTCCTGACGAAACTGTTGTGCCCCAAGGGGCAGCTGTGCTTTACTGCGGTCACCAACATGCTCAGCCGAAGGAAGGCTTGTTATAAAGCTACGTCTGCTGCCCCAGTTTGGATAAAGATTTCTGCCCTGAGAAATCTAGAATTATCTTTGGCTCTAGGAAGAGAGAGTGATTTTAATCTAGTTTAATTCATTAAACTAACTCTTATGCAAAGTGGGAGATTTTAGTTATGAAGGATGAGCACAACAGCTTGGATCAAGATCTGAGAGGTCTTTTTTACATCTCTTCAGGTCTCATCGGGAGATGGCTCGCTTTCAAAACAACTGGCTTGTTGGTGAATATTTAGAAATCAAAACATGAATAACTGGTGCTCACAGATCAAAACGACCTTAAATAACACCACAGTCCTCACCCAAGCCCTGTCAGTCACCGCAGGCTGACACCCATGCAGGCATCTGCATGTGAAGGCGCCGGCAGCCAGGGCTGCCCATGGATGCTCAGCAAGATGAATGTCCTCCTCTCCGAGATGAGATATCTATCCCACAAATCACTGCTCTCTTCCCCCTGCACCTTCCCTTCCCTCTAACCCTCTTCCATTACTCATCCACTGGAAGAAAATGCAAAGAGTAATAATAATTAGACAAGTACAAATAGCCGAACAGTGCTATGGATGGCGCCTTCCACTAAATAACGGGCCGTTACCATACCAACGGGCGGGACGAGCGCTGGTCTAACAGCACTCACAGGCGCTCCGGTGCTGGCACATCATCCGTTATCCCATTGCTTGGGCTGGCCTCGCCGAGGCACAAGGTGCTGCCCAGGTCCTTACACCCCATCGGTTTAAGTCAGGAGGAACTGGTGTTTCTCATGAGGGAGTGCTGGGAAAGACTCCATGTTAGCAGCAAATTAGGTGATGGCTCAGCTTTGCTTTGGGAGCGGGGACAGGGATGGAGTAAGCAGTTACAGAGAGCAGATGGACTTTGGGTCCAGAAGGGTGCATGCAACATCCACACTCTCGCCTGCATGTCTCAATACCTATAGACAAACTGTCTAATTGTGGTGTCTTGTATAAAAAGTCAGAAATTATAGGAACACTGATGAACTGGAAGGAAGAAAGCTGGAGAGAGTGTGATGGCCTTGGTCCTTGCAACAGCAGGAGGTCTGCTGGATTACTCATGCCTCCAGTGACACAGATCCAGCAAGGTAATCTTGCTGAAAGCCTAAAATGCTTGGTTATGTCACAGGACACAGTTAAGAGAGATCACTTCAAAAGAAATCACCAGTCAGGTGAGGCTGAGTCCTTATAACTGTAAAGTCTTCACACAACATGCTTACAGCAACAACCCAGCCGCACAAATATGTGGGTGCTGGAAAGGAAAGGAAAGCCTTTTTGTTTTAAGAGCAGACGTACCAAACACCCTCTGTGATCCTGCTAGCAAAGTTAACAAGTCAAGTTCAGGTATTTTTGGAAAAAGCCTACTGCAGAGGAGTGATGCCCTTTGAAGGTCAGCAGCATGCACCTTCCTGCACGTGTGCTGCTGCAGGATGATCCTGGCAGATGTTCGATCCCCTTCATAATTTTTCCTGCTGCCCAAGCATCTCAGCTGATGATTTCCTAGGAATTAAGAGTATAAAACTTAACAGGCTCAGCAGAGTATAAAACCCAACAGGGTGTGCAAGAAATACTTGTGCACCCAGTAGCTGCACACCCAAGATCACTGACCTGTTCAAAATCTTGATCATTGCTCCTAATTTAGGTAATGAAATCTGGTTGAAAGAGAACACCTGGAAACACCGAGAGGCACAACAGTACCTTTCTGAAGGGACAGAGGTGCAAAGGGCTGCAGTGGGGTTTCCTCCTTTTGCTGCTACATGTTCAAACCTTCAATGCTGGAAGAGCTAACGGAAAAAGAAAAAAAACCAACCAAAACTCTGAAGGACTGGTTACCGTTTTTTCTATCATGTGACGGGATGGGGAAATGGGGAGAGGAAGAAATCAACCATTTTTTAAACTGTTGAAAAGGTATTTCATGAACAAACAGTTGTCCCATCTCATACTCTGCAAAGGTAATCAATTTTTCTCCCCAAAGTTTTTATTTAAGGTTTTATTATGAGGTTCAGTGATCACATATTGATTTAATTAATCTGTCTTTGCTCGCTGATCTGTCCTTGCTGCATATAAAATGGTCAATGTCCCAGTTAAAATTTACAACACATTTCCAATGGTAACCCTATCCATCAAAACAGACACTGTCTTCTGGTTTTAGAGTCTTCAGATATGAATTTAAGGTGCAGTTCTTTCTACTATCATATAGAAACCCGATGAAGCCAGCAATTGCTTTAACCTCTCTTCCCTATAGCTGAGCTACACAGATTCCCTTCTCCCCTGTCAGCTTCCTTTGTGGACTCTTCTTCCCCCACCCCCTCCCAACCCTCCTCGGGGGACCTGTCAGCTCCTGTGCTAAAATTATTCACACTACGCATGCTTTTAGGACACTACATCGTCATTACAACAGGGATCTCATGTATACCTTCAATTAGTAAGTTAGTATTTATTTCATCTTCCTTTCCTTCTTTACTCCACAAGGGAGGTGGGCAAAAGCCAGGGGAAAGACAGGAAGCCAGTGGAAGCGATCTTTAAAAAGACAAAAAAAAAAAAGTCAGTTTTTTCCTTCTCTTTCTGAGCCAAAAGAACAAGAAGTCCTACGCAACTCTGCTTTCCCAATATTCAGGATCTTAATAACCACAATAAAGGCAAGTAAAAGAAAGTGCACGAAGGCAACAGTTCGTGTGAACAGATGATGATGCAAGTGCTAGGATAATTATAAAAGAGCTCAGCAAAACAGCCTAACAGACCCTCTCTGCTATTTCTGGGATGCTCCTGTTCCGAGACACACTAAGAACTGGAATAAAAGGGCATTTTAGCAACAAAGAGGTCAAGCAGATCATTTAGTTCCTGCCTCACACTAACTTCTAAAATATGTGAAACAACAAAGATTTTGCTAGAAGACACAAATATTAAACAGAAGGAGTTATCCTAATTTGCTGTTTTTCCCATGAATTATTCACTCAAGATCCACATACCTGCAAGGAACTAGCCGGACCTGTGTCTAACCTCATTTCAAGCACTTCACTTGCATCCTGCATTTTTCCCCCCACTGTTTCTATTTCAAGTTGAAGCAAAAGACTTCCTCCTGTCTCTTGCTCCTTCCTTTTACTTGTGGAATTAGTTCAGTACCCAGCTCACTTCAGATATTACCAGAATACAAGATATTACAGGAATACAAGATATATCTTTCTATATTACTGGAATACAAGCAGTGAATGAACTTAATGCTCTACTTGACCCTGCTTTGCAGAGGGTTGGACTAAGACGCTCTCCAGAGCTGCCCTCCAGCCTCGACCCCTCTGTGAGGCTCTGACCGTAGCAATATAGACAAGGATGGACGGTAACGAACGCGACACTTTGTCTGCGAAGGTGCAAGGCAATGTGACTCTGAGGTGCATCTAACGGCACTGGAGAATCTAGACAGCCACCAATACGAATATTTTAACCACTCCTCAGTTGCATAGGGAGTGCATTGTGCTTTACAGCAGCCAAAAGCCTGAAATATCAGGATTCAAGTTTCCTGCTACATGTTACACTAGCAATTCAGCTAAAAAGCCTGCTCTAGAAGAACCTATAAATCAAACTAAGGAGGTTTGATTTCAGGTGACACTGTACATAGGCCTAATCTGCCAGGGAAAATTATCTAGCCCAGAAATTTCCAAATAATTACTCTTTAATTATGTCTTTAATTTCATGACTCTAGAAAAAAAATTTACCATGCAGTTGTACTTTTTTAATTGGGACAAAAAAACAAATATAGTGAATAAAAGTCACTTCTGTACTGGGACAAAGCAACTGCAGAGTACTTTATTCTAAAACAGCTGGGTTTGTTGCAGATCACAGTAAAGGTCTTAATTTAGGCTTTATTTTTTCTTAGCACCTCCGCCTCTTGACAGACAGCAGTTTCTGCGCTTACTCAGATTGAAGACCCTTGAAATTTTTTCAGCAGAGGCGTGACCTGAGGTGTACCAATGTCGGACTTTTGCAATGAGCTTGTTACAAAGAGCTGCCTTCTCTCAGCAACCTTCGTGGCCATTCAGCGCAGGGTCAGCTGTGAGAGCCTGGGAGGCTGCCTGCGGGCTGGCGATGGCTCCTAGAAAGGTATGATGGATTTTCCATTTGAGTCCAGATTAGATATTTCCCAGTAGAGAACAATCATCCAGGAACTTCTCTCATTAAAAAAACAGAGGAAGTGAAAAGACTCTCCTGATCCCTTTAATTCTAAGAAAGGAGAGGGGGGTTTTATCTCTTTTTTTTTCATGTATGCATCATCAAGAACCAAAAATGGAGTTATTCCATCTTCCACTGTAGCCTACCACACATCCTTGTTCCTCTCTCTACTGTTACCTTTTTCAGACAACACTGTAAAATACATTTACTGTCTTTACAGCTACTTTCCTCTCTCTTTTCACACTGTCCACTCACCATAAAATGTCATTTTGAAGTGGCCGGGAGTGGGAACAGGGCTCTTCACCCCAGGCAAGGCTTGCTCCCTGCCCCACACACCCCTGCCTCTGCGAGCCCAAGCCCCGCAGCAGCAGGGACTGCTCCCGATGCACAGCAGCGCCACGAGCATGCTCTTGTCCAGCTCTGGGGCAAGTTTTGCTACACAAGGTGGTGAAGGATAGCTGAGGGTTGTGGCTGCACCAACACACCAAGCTGACCTGAAACTATTTCAAAAAGCAAAAGAAATGAGGGCGTCAAATCCTGCAGGCACAATTTCAGGGATTTCAAGGGGAAGGAGGCAGGGAATAAACACCTGATAACTGAATTATTGTTCCCATTTGAAATGTCTGTCTTCTGACAGACCTGCCGTTACCTGCATCCCTCGGCCACGTGCAATTGGAGGAAACCAAGCAACACAAACAGCCCCACCTTCCCTATGTACACTGACTCCAGGCCAGATTTAAGGCTCCAGCTTTGTGGGACATGGCTAGCAGCTGTGCAATAGTTATCACCGCAGGAGTTCAGGTAGTCAGGCTAAGCCAGGAGTACCCATTTGGTTTCGCAGCCTGGATTTTGGGGCACGACTCCTGTCTGAGATGTCCGAGCAGAGCTAGGTCAGCTCCTGCAGGTGTCCTGGCAGAGCTGTCAGCAGCAGCTTGCAGAACTGCTGTCCCTCCCCAGCATTACTAGCTCCTCTTTTCTCTCCACTACAAAACGCACACAGTTTTCAAAGCCCCTTTTATTAACATAGCAAACCTTCATGCATCTCAGTTCCCTGGCTGTGCCTCTCCACAAAGCTGCTTTGTCCCCTTCGCACTTAACAAGACAAAGAAGATGGTTAACAAGAACTTTTGCAGATACATTTTATTTTTATTTTTAAGACCTTCGGAAGCCAACTCATCTGCTCTCATGGGCTTCTTGCTGATACATCTCACTTTATTAGTGACTTTGGCCTTGAGTGTCTCAGCTGTTTGATCAATACTGCAGGGGGTCAGTGATATTTTCTCACTTTTAGTGTCTCGCTGCCTTTAACTTTGTCACCTGATGAACAGCACTACCCCTGGAACGCTTATCTCGTATCGATTTTCTCTAGCCTCCTGCTGCATTTCCAGCTGTCCCACCATTTCCCCCCCTGTCACCACATGCCCATTTAATGTTAACTTATCCCCTTTCTCCCAGGCTCCTCATTCTTACAGGGTCTTTTGCCCCCCCTTTCTCCCAACAGCAGATTGTCAAAAAAACAATTTCCTTTTTCACCTGACTCATTGTTATCCTTCAGCCGTTTGTTGTTTGTCAGCCAGGCGCCCGCCGCACCATGCTGGGATGAGTGGAGGAGAGGTGCTAAGTTAAAGATGTTCAAAAGTCACCTGCCCTCCAGCCATAACACCCTACCCAGGATGGATGGGCTCAGATTTACTACGGGAGCCATGTGGCCCGATAACAGGGACCCTCAGCTCTCCGCCGCTGCCATGTTTCAGCCCAGACTGGATTTGCACCTCTTGATACTAGAAAAGTGACCAACGGCTACCAAAAGCTTCATTTACAATGGAGTGATGGCTTTAATACTGCTGGTCATAAGTCAGGCATACCTGATACAGATGCCTTTGCTAGCAGAAAGGGCCACAAAAGGAGTGGTCATCTCATCCCTAGCCGCATGCTGGGGTGGGTGGAAGAGCAGAGAAATGAGCGCTGCAGGTTTTACACCAGTAAGAAGGAAGAAATGGCTTCTTTATGGATTTTTCCTGACACCAAAACCTTTTGAAAAGATCCCTCTATGCAATCTCTGTCCCCTAGAGCGACACACCTTCCCACTAGTTGAGCAAAAAGGCTCAGAAAGTCTATCTTCCTCAACAACAGTAAAACTTTTCCTCCCATCCCAGTAGCTCAGAAAGCAAAACAAAATGATTTTTGTGTGGCATGGAAAAATGAACAGTGTCATCAACAGCTTCCAAATGTCTCTCTTTAAAATGATATCAACTTAAAGACCAAGGGTGTTTTGGGGGAACCCTGCAAAGCGCAGCCCTCCTCAGGGCACAGGGTGTTTAATCACACTGTACCTGGCTGGAGGACGAAGAAGCCTTTCCAGCCACGTCACTGGCAGTAGGTAGCTGGTTTTAAGACAAGGTGCTGCCCAAGGAGAATCAGCTCGTTCCATGGTCAACATCCGAGAAATACTCCAAGGTACAGAAAGAGCCGCTCCTCCAACCAGGCTCATTTCCAGAGCTCTGGGCTCTCTACCATGTGCATTTCACCTAGCAGTTAGTAAGGGCAGAGTACTGTTTACACCTTTAGCTGAGAAGTGTTTTCTAAACACTAAAGAGTCTTATAAATGTACCTAAATTTAGAATTAACTAAGAGCAAAACAAAGTAATTCTTCTGGAATTAAAAAGAAAATCATAGGATCCAAAACAGTAATTTTGATTTTGCATTCCAGCAGAAAAATACAAAGTAAAAGATGTTTCACCTGATACTTGAAAATTAAAATTTCAGTTTATCAAGGAAAAAAAAAATATCAGTGATTTACACTGTTGCATTTTCAGTCCCATTAGAGCCACATAGCTCTGTGGGAGTCCATTGATTTCAGTGGGCCAGATCTAGCAGGTTTCCATACTGTTTTCCTGTTTCCAACTCTGAACTTTAGCCTTTGGAAGTCCTGAGCTCAGGGATGCAGAGGTGGTGAAAGGCAATTACTTACCTTGCTCTACTTTTACTGTACGTCAGTGGCTTGAATTGCTCCATTTTTAGGCAAATAGTACAGTGGACTTTAGGGAAACCACTCCACTACCTGCATTAACGTAGGAATAGTTCTCTGCAGTACTTAGCCCAACATTTTCCTGATTTATACCTATTTAAATATTTCTTTTCAATAAACACATCACCCTTTAGCAGCTGTCTTCCTCCCTAAACTAAGATTAGGTAAAGTTTTAGTCTGGCAACTACTTACTACAGGGCCTGTTCTCCATCTAACCATAGCAAGTGCATTTGTAACCATTCAGAAGGCTGGTTCTTGTATCTAATAGATAACACCATAGGGTGAAAAAAATAAAATCTCATCGGGAGAAAAAAACCCACCCTTTATCAGGCTTGAGGTCCTGCTTGTTCTAGGAAGTTCCTTCTACATTGGGAGTCAGAGCGAACCAGTTCTCTCTGGTTGACTTCCCACTACCTTTTGCCCTTTGGTGCTGTGAGCATTAACGCTGCCGTGTGAGCGTTCCTTTGGGCAGATGCTGCTGTACTGCTGCGTAGGGCAAAGGGGCTTCGAGCTGGTTCAGATGCTGCAAAAGGAAGATGGTGCACTGACTAGTGAGTGGGGCCACACCTGGGGATAAACCAGAGGGAAGATTTATTTGTAGACCCTCCAGCTGAACTCTCGCTAAGGAAGATGGGGGGTCAAGGTGAAGGAGGTGATCACCACCCTGTAGATGAAGCAGCAGGACTTCCTGCAGAACAGTGAACATGCAGGAGGGTCAGGGAAAAAAAATTAGCATTAAAGGGTTTCGCAGAAGCTTGTTTCCCTAGCAGGACTAGCAAGAAAGGAATCAGAGGCAAACAACCCTCTCTGCCCAGCAGGAAAACCAGAGTCCCAGGGAGCGGAAGAAGAGTGTACTGGCAAGTGCTGCGGAGAGTACCTCTCCTCAGTGCAAGGATGCTTCATAGATCCTGGCCTCCCAGCTTGCTTCTGCTGAAGCCACCCAAATGAAGTTATGAACAGATCTCACCCGCTCCTTTGCTCCTGAAGTGGAGGAGGACAGTACATATTTCTAGGGCTGCTGGGCAGCTTGTCCCTCTCCTGCCCGTGGTGAGAAACCTTCAAAAGCCCTAGGTCTTACTGTGCCTTCCTCCAAGCCATCCCAGAGGATGGAGCGACAGGGCTGAAGGGCCACCAGAAACTCCAGCCCTGCACATCCCTGCCGAACACTGAGCATTTCCCTCAAGTAGCTTTACCCATTTTCCCGTTCATCAGTGAGGTGCAGCAGGAACGCTGCATGGCCAGCACTGCATACCCCTCTCAGTCTCCTGGCATTATACTCTCTGATTTAACGTATGTGTGCTCTTTTATTCATCTAACAAGTTTATTCCTTTGTCACGTGCAGCCTCATATCAGAGAGCTGTGCTGAGACAGATGCACAGGGAATTTATTGCTATAACAGGTTTATTCTTACAACAGCTATTCATTTATGCAGACTCCCCTCTATTTGGCATCCCTGTGCATAAGTGGGGGCAGGCAGACAGGCTCCTGCCTGGCAGCCTGCAGAGCAAGCCTGCATTGCCCTCCTGCGGCCGGCCACTGGATTGGAAAGCCTGTACATTAATCATAGCAGCAGGAGTGTAAAATTCAATTTTACCTCTCCATTCATTCTGAGATGAGTTGAAGGCCGGCCTTGTACATATAAACCACACTTTACTTCATCAGAGCCCTGGTAACAAATGGAGTGTCTTCTTCGGGGAGTTTAACCATCAAAAAACACCGCGCTATTTAATTCCACGCGTGCCTAGGGTCAAAGAAGGAGCTCTTGGCATCAGCAAATGCTTCAGCCCTCAGCTGCGCAGTAAACTATGTTTTAGAGATTGTTCCTCAATACGAAATGATCAGTCCATTTATCTGCTAAAGCAGCCTGTCTCTTTGTTCAGTCTCCCAATATTTTTTCCGCTGACCTGATCTGGACAATAAACCAGAGTCATCTTAAGATATTCACCGTTCAATTTGTTACTTGAGTGCCTCCGAGCCCGGCTGTCCCTGCTGTCAGCATCACAGACTCCCCAGCCTTCACCATTAACCCGAGCGCCTGTGCTGGACTCCCCTGACCCTCGGTCTGGACCAGCGCAGTGGCATTGCCCGCTCTGCCCGGCTCATGGGACGGGCTCTCCCTTTGCAGTAACTGTATGGTCCCAGCTACTGCCATAGGCGTTTTGCCCAGTGTCCCTCTCACGAAATGCTCAAACTATACTTGTATAAGGATTTGGGTCCCTCTGCTCCCTGGAGAGCTGCTTGCAGAGCTGCGGCCACACTCCTTCCCTCAAGCCAGTGCCATGCTGGTTACCTGTTAGAGGAGGTAGCTGAGCTGTGCTCAGACAGTGCAGCGTGCCCCCTTTTTCACCCTCAGACTGTCTCCTGGAAGTGGTGAGTTTTACCACCATCTTCAACTGAAGAGGGCTTAGAAGCCCCACAGTAGTGTCCTAAGTGAAGGCGTCAAACACTGAGCCATCACAGAGTAGGAATTTACCGCTTATCTATCTCGCCCTATAGTTATAATTTTGACTGTTTTCACTGGTTTTGTTTTTCAGAGTGGGGTGCTGAGGTCCCAAGAGCTAAAGCCAGGTACTCAACATCCTTACAGCTCTTTGCATACTTATTACCAAAGGTCAATGAATGGTCTAACTATGTCCATCTCCCTCAAAGGGCATGTAACTTGTGCACAGCTGTGTCACTGTTGCCCATCAGCATCCCACTGGCATCTGAGTTCTGGGTTTCCAGTTTTGAAACTGGTTCATGTATGTCCACGTCACCTTACAGGGAGGCTTTTAGAAACTCAGTTCCAGGGGAGTTTTCACAGTACCCCAAAGAGCTGAGCTCCCTCTGGGACTACCACCTCAAACTCACTTCTCCCTGGCTCTCTCAGGTGGGTCTCCCACTAAGCAAGCCGAATGCCATGAACGCATCAACAGTCCCTTTGCATCGCGTGGAATATTAGACACCTACACAAGGCTGTGGTGTCCACTGCAGGAGCCAGACGTCCAGAAGTTAGACCTCGCAGATCCCTGACTCACACCCAGAGCCCTTTCATGCGTGTAGCTGTAAATAACTAATGCAAGTTTACACTACAGTGATGCAGGGATTTAATCTTTAAAGATGTTAAAAGAGCTTCCAAACCACTGAACCATACTTGCTACTCAGACAAGAAGCTGCCTAGAAAAGCTGCTCCTTATAATCATTAATTTTGACCCACTTGCCATTTTTTCATTACGTATTTGCCACGTGTTGCCCCACTTAGGAATTCCATATTGCCTATTCAGCATCATCTAAGCACCAAGATTTTAACAGCAACCTGCTGACAGCAGGAGCTTTCTCAATACTTCCCACCTTGATTGCGTCACACCAACACTTCAGCCAGAACAAGGCAGGCATGCAGAAGCAACCAAGAAATGTCAGAAGTCTCAAGAATGGCACTTTCATTTCATTATAAAGGCCCCGTGAGCGGGAGGGCTGTGATTGTGCACGTGTGTGTGCATGGAGCACAGTTTGGAGAGATGAAGCCTAAATGGCTGGGCAGTTGCAGAGGGGGCCATAACTTGAAATTTTTTTCCAGAAAACTTTTCATTAAAAAGGCTTTGATCTGTTTTCCAAGGAAGATTCTAAAACTTTATCTGTGCTTTGAAGTTTTACCCTGCTTCTACTGCTTTTTTTTAAAATAGAAAAGGAGAGGGAGCAACCCTCACTTGCAAGTCTGCATCTTTCTGCAGTGGAAAAGCGTGGAGAGGAGAGATACGCAGCAAACTACTTTCCGCCACTCATCTATAGTAGGAGAAGGGAGAGATGGAAGACTTAGTTTCTCTACTAGCTTTTCTCCAGTGACCACAAAGGAGGAATTAAAGGGAGACAAGTGACATAAATAAACCCAAAAATCTGAAAGAGAAATTGAAGGACAAAAATGCAACTCAAATCAAGCATAGCATTTAAAGATCAGTCAGCACTGAGAAATATCAGATGTCAGCAATCCGTTAATTCCAGTTTTAGAAAGAAGAGTTTTCTCTCAGAATGTTTCAGCTAGCTTTGGCAAGAAAACTCCCAACATACAAACCCACTTGCCAAAACCATTTTTGCCTTCCAGAAAGCATCGTATTTGTGGGTGTCAATATATCTGACAGATGTTACACTCTCCTGCTGCTGTAGCAGATAAAATTTCACCCGTATTTACACTTCAGTAAAATGAACTACAAGCGGATTTACCCAGTGAGAGACAAAGTCAACAGCAAAATTTGGATGTTCCAGTTCTGTCTCCAACCAAAAACTCATTCCAGAATAAAATTCTGGAGGGAGGAGACTGATACACAATGTTTGCCCTTGTCGTGGTTTAGCCCCGGTCAGCAACCCAGCACCACGCAGCCACTCGCTCACTCCCACACCCCTGTGGGATGGGGGAGAGAATCAGAAGAGTAAAGAACAAGGGAGAGGAACAACACCCAGAAAATCACAAGTGGTGCAACAGCTCACCACCCACCGACTGATGCTGTAGGTTCCCGAGCTGCGATTGCTGCCTGCCCCGGCCAACCCCCCTGTTGGGAGTGAACTCAGCAGTGGTGAGCTTGCAGGGTCCTGTTCCCCTGGTGCCAGAGGATGGTCTGCAGCTCAAGGCAGCTCAGCAGGGAGG
>VZTV01024477.1:0-11284 GCA_013400875.1 Anhinga rufa | reverse complement strand
ACCAAAACATCCCTGCGTTATCAACGNCGCTGTTTCCACCACAAATACAAACCAGAGCCCCATGCTAGCTACTGTGAAGAAAATTAACTCTACCCCAGCCAAAACCAGCACAACAAGGGATTTCCCTGAGCTGGATTCTGTCTAAATTACATATTGCACTGAAACTCTGAAATGTAGAACATGCTCAGTAGATTAATTTTTATTTTTTTTTAATTTGTCCTCTGTCTCCCCGTGCCTGAAGAGAAATCATTAGCAATAGGTGATGAAAGTTGCTGAGCTGATGAAGCATGTTTTGCTCGGAGCTAATGTCATTTGAGGTTGGGGTTTTTTTTGCTGTTTTCCTATTTGCTGTCTGACAGCCTGCTGTGCACATCACTTATCTTAGCCAGTGTGTCCCAACAACCACGCCAGCACAGCCATAACTTCCAGCTCCAGCACTTCTTCATTTAGCTTGACATACAATTGTTTTTCTCAAAGCAAAGACAGAACTCAAAACACCTTGGCCTGAAATGGCTCTAAGGTCTCCGTTACACATCCTTTCTGCACACCCAAGGTTTTTTTTCTCAGAGCATTGGATTTCTGCCTTTAGACACTTCACAAAGTTCCCTTCAATTTATAACAGCAGATGATTGACTGAAAAACATTCTCTCCTTTCTTTGAGCAGCTTTGCAGAGAGCAATATAATTTATATAAATTTATATAATATAATTTATATAACTAACAAATGAAAATGAGTCATTTGCACTTCTCCCATGCTGTCAAAACCCAGTTCCAGTGCCAAAAAGTTATTGTTGACTGGTGCCAGGGGCTCGGGGCGGGGGGGGGACACAATGGAGTGCTGCACCCCTTTCCCCAGGACACCTTGGGGACGTTGCACACACACACTCCACAGCTTCCTTAGCACCAGTGACAGCATTTCCAAATTCAGTCTTTGGTTTACATTTTGATTTCCAGACATGCTCATTTTTTATAATAATACTGAAGTTATGTCCATAAAAAGGTGTGCATCTAATCTGGATAATATTGGTTAGAGAAAAATTTAGGTTTTCCCTCACATAAAAAGATCACTAGACAGCTCTCCTTCAGCCAAGTGCTTTATCGAGATCCCAGATCTCATTTCTATCATTTGCCTATGCAAAAAAAGAGAGGAAACAAGGTCTTTGGCAGAGCTGCAGCTGCCCTGACCCACCCGTGCTTACCCCTGTGCCAGCTGCACTACAATCAGCTCGGTTTTATATACTCTGTCAGAAGGATTTGGGTTTAACCAGGTTTCTGAAGTTTTGTTCATAATCACTTTTTCACACACTAAAATAAAAAGAATTTATAAGAAGAAAGAAATAGCAAAGTAAACAGCAATCATGCAACCATCTGCCTACCGCGGATAAGCCATCTCGTGCACGAATCCATGTGCAGAGAGGAAAAGGACTTTCCTGTGGCCTCATTGTGATAAAACTGGGTCGCTCCTCGTGGAAGTGAGCTTTTGCCTGGTCATTAGCCCCAGATTGTTTTAGGCAGCTGATGATGCTTTTTGCTTTGTCCTCCAGACATAGGACCTGAACTAGGTGCGTTCGCACCTGCCTGAGTCTGGGACTGGTGGGGCTGATGGGTCCTCCCTGTCCCTGGGGAGGGCTGTCGTGACCCCATCACAGCACCTGTGTCCTCCTGGCAGACCCTGCACCCTCCACGGCCGCAAGCTGATCCCCTCCAAGCTGGTCCCCTCTGAGAGAGGGATCCCAAACCAGGCTTTGCAGCAAAATAGAGTTACACCAGACCTACGGTTACAACTTTTATTAATCCAAGATTACAGAGAAAAAGAAATGTGGATTTTCTTCTTCTTAAAAAAAAGAAGCCTTAGGTGTCTTGGAATAATTAATAACCTGAATTACTCTATCTGTAAGATAAGAATGCACCATTACAAAAAGATCCAATTTTTATTATCCAATTTTTATCAGAAATTAAAATTAACTGTGATTTAATATAATTCAAAGTTGGCTAATTATAGATCAGGCAAGGAGGATCTATTTTCTGTGAACATATCAGCTCCATCAGCAGATGCAGAACGAACTGCCTCCCCTCCCCATGCCCTCCCTCCAGCCCTGCCTGGGGATCCCAGGGACTTTCTCACACTCCGAGCCTCTTGCATGTCAGGTGGCCACCATCCATGCAGGGCAGTGATAGTTCTTCTCTCCATCTACAGGAAACCTAGTTTTTAAGAGCCTTTTTGATTTCGTAATCAACTGTGTGAATCAGGAAATAAATATTCACCTATTCCTGCAAATGAAGCCTGAGAACTGCTGTTTGACAGCCACTGCAAAGATGCCAATTTTATTTTTATTTAAAGGAGGAATGGACAGAATTACTGAGAAACTAGGATTTTCCAAAGGGTGCATGCTGCTTTTCCCTGCCCTGTGGTCACCACAGCTGTTAGACATTGTACAGAGGCTGAAGATGATGCCTTGTGCAAGTTAAGCTGGCCACATTATAGTCCAAGTTAAACAAACAAACAAAAAAAGGCAGAAAATCCATCTCAAGTATCACATCCATAAGCCTTTTTCAAGAAAGTTTGCAAGCCACAGCAAGGCACCATAAAACACTCCCCAGCAGGCTGCATGACTGCCTCCCACCATGCCACACAAAAGATACACATGGACCTTTTCTCAGCCAGAAACCCTGAATTTTAAGCACAAAATAAAGCTGGAAAGATCGACGGTTCCCACAATGGGCAGTACATTCCGCAGTTCATTCCCAAGTCTGGTGCGAAGAGGATGAAACCAACCCTCAGTGCTTCTTCACACCTCCAGAACCCAGTTCTCCATGAAGTTATTTGGTCTCCTGTGCTTCAGCCCCTCTTCTTCACCTCTCCACCAGGAAAACCTGCTTTGCTCCCCCCAGGGGCCATGGTTGCCCTTCCCCATGCTCCCAAGAGCTGAGGACCCAGCAGCAATACCATGGCAAGAGCATGATGCCTTGGGACAGCAGATGGAAAGGAAGAAGAGCTGGTTCCTGCTCAGTGCCTGGTAGAGCAGGAAGGATGCAAACAGCTCTAGCTGTGAAAGCAAGAGTCTGTGCAAGTTGCTTGTATCCAATCTGCTTAATTCCTATTTGCTTCTTTAAATAATGAGGGCTCTCTGCCCAGCTAGCAGATTTTAAGACAGCCAGTCAGCCAAAACGCAGGAGTTCCTGCATCCCTGTGCCTCACCCAATACTGTCTGAGAACCCTCTTGTAAATAGCCTTAAAACCAGGAATTAAATCAACAAAGCTAAAGGAGTATTTTTCTCACCCAGCTAATTAGTTGGATAAGAGATACACAATGTGGTCTACAGAGCTTACACTAAATGTATATATATATATACAGCCATACACGTATATACATATAATTTGACTAGGGACAATATGGCTTCACCAGCTTTCTCTGAAGAAGCAATTCCCATCTGCTGAAGTTAACTGTATTTCGGCTGTGTCTTACAAGCCGTGGTGCTTTGGTCCTCCCTGCCTGGGCAGCGATGGAGCAGGGTGGTCCAGCTGGAGCAGGATGCTCCTCGGGATCCCCAGCTCTCGAGGCAAGAGCCGGCACGTCTCACCCCTCTTCTCTGGGCCATATCTGCAGTACAGGCAACTTCTCCCAAGCCACAGCTGGGGCAATCTGTCACCTATCAGAGAAAAGGGATTTGTAAGGTCTGTCCTTGACATCATCAGACAGGATGTGTGTCGCATATGCTGTGTCAATACTTCTTCACAAGACTGTAAGGCTACGTGTTGAATTGTTTTAGGCTTTTGACCAGAGCTGGACCTAACAAGCAGTCTTTCACTGTAATCGGGTTTTAAGAGGCTTGAAAGGCTAACTAAAATGCACCTATTGTATACTGAAGAAATTGTATCCTATAAATAGCATATTAATCATTTATGGCAATCAGCTATGGCTTGAGATTTTAAGCTCTACACTCTCTGAATGCCAATGGAAAAGAAGAGCAAAGCTGGCTCCCTCTGCTCAAATCTCATACCTCTGGGGAGCTAATTAGCGTGGAAACACTTGCTGGAAATTTTCAGCAATCTCTTAGTACTGTATCTGTTTGGGATTTCAACTCTTAGATACTACAACCAAACAAAAGCTACTGGACAGCTCTAACAGCCTTCACCAAATTTCAAGAAACAGACTTTAATATATTTAAGAATGCAATTATTGAACTGTCTAATTCAAATATTGTACTAAGCAGAAGTTGTCTCATCCCGCCTGCACTCAGCCGCTTCCAGACATATTTATCCAACAGAAAATGAATCCTGGATGCAGCTCGCTGCAGCGTTATCACAAGGGGTTATCTGTACGAATCTCTAACTCCTTTCAAAACGGCTGGTTTCATTTTAAGTCTGGAAAATGCAGTTTCCTAACATCCATGAAGACACTGCCATCATCTCCCATTTTGCCAGGGGAAGGGGACTGAGGGGGCCACTTGGTACATACAAAACCCCAACATTTTCTGATAGGATGTGATGTGCCCAGGCTGCAGAGCCTTAGTCCTAGCCTCCGAGGACTCGGCATTTTCAGACCTCAGATTTTGCTTCAGCTTTCCTTGTCTGGATGAAAACAGAGAATTTACCTATTCCATGTACGAGATAGAAGCATTTGAGTATTTGAATAAGATTTTGCCATTAAACAATTATTTTAAAATAAAATCATTTCACATAGAAACACCTGGCAAATACTGGATTTTGGCATGAAAGCACCCAGAGATGACTTTGCATGCTCCCGTCTACATCAGCAGGTACCTTCAGTGCCTGCATTTTGGTGGTGTGAAATTCCGCCTTCAGTCCTACCTGGCAGATAACTAAAACCGAATGTTCAAAAAAAAAGGCTTAAGTGAGAACTGGTTTTATTTTCTCAAAAGACACAGAGCTAGAATTTACTTTATAAAAGCAGAGGTAAGTGGTTTTGGCCATAATTTGCAGCTCCCCACTGGCTCTGTTTGGGAGCTCAGACTGATTGATGTGCATGTAAAGATTTACAATGCAAAGTAAAGAATAACTGATTAAAGTGGAATCCACAGCATTTCAGGACTTTAATGAGTTGTTGGAGAAAATTAATTTCCATGTTTAATATATGTGGAGACTGTGAGGAAATCTTAGAATTTAATTAATCACAGCTTAAAAAAGTTATTGGATATAATTGTAAGTAAATACTGCTTAATTATTTTTCTAATACCATGGCTAATTTAGAAGTCATTTCCCCCGATACTGTTCCTGGTTCAGCCTGCTATATATTTATTGGTCCAACTATAGTCTCCACATTTTTTGAGGTAATGGCATATTTTCAGCATCTCTGTTCTAAAATCACCAAATCTGTAGCACAAAACCCCCTTACAACCCCAGAGCAGAACTGTACGGTGCAAAGCCCAGCCTGCCTAGGAAAAGCAGCAGAAATAATGCAGATTCCCATTAATTTCTCTTTAAACTCAGTGCTGCCATTCCTATCCCTTTTATTATCTGTCATTTGTAATTAACTAGCCTGCCCAAGACCTATTTCAGCTATACTTCCCCTTTCTGATTTTATTGCGAATCCTGCTCTATTTAAAGCTTCACAGTGCTTATTTTTTTCATTCAAGAGGCTTCCCAGAGAAATGATCAACTGTACTTTGAGTAAATGATATATTTTAGAAACTCGTTTATCTCAAAAATGTTTATTTTGAATGTCCTTGTACTGTGCAAGACAAGGGAAAGCGCTTGGAAAGTATGACATTTGTCTTTCCATAGGCTACTCGGTGAGATGTCCTTGCCTGTGTAAAGCTCAATCCCGACTGACTCCCATAGAGCTTAGATCAAATCCAGATGTCGCATCTGTCAGTCTGCAGTAGGAATGAATGGAAAAACTTCAAAATACGATCCTGTTTCCTACTGACACAATTTAAGCCCTTTAAAACACCCTTTCCAGCCTGAACCTTCATGAATACTAGGATTACAGACAGCTGAAACACCAAAGCTTTGCAAGGGAACACGAAGTCTTATGTGTGGGTAAATGCTAGTGTTGCATTAATAAAAGATTTTGGGGTTTTGGCTGCTGTTGAGAGAAAAAGCCCTTGAATAACTGAGTAGATGTATCATTGTATACACGTGTAGGTATCCATTGCTGTGTAGGGTAGGTCTGCTCATTGACTTTATTGCTTTAGTAATACTAAAATAAGTCCATCATCCTTTCTGAATTTTGAGTCAAAATTCACCTGGAAAAATTGTCTTATTTATTTACTGAAAATTTATGTTGGAGAGCAAACAGTAAAAAAAGGTCATTACCTTGCCTATGTCAGCCCCCTTCTCAGGCCAGCCCTCAGGGTGCAAGTGCGGGGGGAGATGCTCTTGCAGGTGCCTGGGAGCTGCGTTTCTGCTGTCTTGCAATTTCTCATGGTTTTGCTCCAGTTAATTATGGTTTTTAATTAGTCATTAGTGGTGCTTGGGGAATAAGATAAATGGTCTCTTCTGATTTATAAAATTTAAAAGATTGCATCAGTCTAAACAAAGTAAAACCCTGGATTATCACTAATTGTGCCTGGACCTGACTGATGCGCTGCTGCGGGAGCCTGGGTGGCATCAATGGGGAGCCACCTCCTAAAGGCACACCACGACAAGGAGCTCTGCTGCCAGCATGGTATTCAAGACATATAGGAAACCCCCAAAAATAAGGAGCAGGGAAGATTTATTTGCATTCCCTGGAGCACATGCCAAGTGGCAGAGCTTGTACCCCGCAAATGGGACTCCGTGCACTGCAGGATAGGCATCAACTTCGCGGGGCACCTAAGATCCCGACATTGGCACAGCAGCAGGCACCAGCTTTGCAAACAAATTGCCCTGGTGGTAACTAAACCATAAAGGGCCACCAGAGGCTGTCACAGAAACCCACCGGGCAGGAAAAGCAGTGACAGCAAAGTCCCTCTTTGCAGCAGGATACTGCCGTGTTTTTCTTTTTTTTTATATTGGCAACATCTGCCAAAGCCAATTTAACACGGTTCACAAGAACTCTGTGATCAATACCAGCACTTAACATATAGGATGGTTACACTAGAAATAAAATAATTTGGAATACAAAAAATAAAATAAATCAATGTTTTCCTTTGAAATATCAAAATGAAACTTTTTGTGTAGAATTTTTCCCAACCAGAAGCATTTAAACAAAATTTGTAGGAATTCATCAAATATTTCCCTTGATCCATACCTCCCTTTTTTTTTCTAGGCAAGGAATGGCAGCCAAAAGATTTGCTGCAGCTCTACCAGCTGCCCGAGAGGTTTTGATGTTACAGGGACAATTTAAGCATTTTCTCCTCGGGAGATTGCTCAGATGACACTGAGATACTGGGGGACTTGACACTGCTGATGTGTGTGCAATATGGCACTCGATGCCAATAAAATAAAATTCATTGAATAGAAATGTACCATTTGTACCCAGTTGTCTCCCGCCGAGCCCCAAACATCCCGCATCACTGTTACTTACCAGCATCTCATCCATCCTCCCCTGGCGACCCTTCTCACGTGCATCAGAAACATGGCTTCTGGGGCAAGAAAAACCCCTAAAGTTGCAAAAGTTTGCAAAAATTTTGCAAACAGGTTTGCAAACTCAATAGCTCAGATGTTGTAGTCACAAGTAAGAAAATGACATTTCATTAACATGAATTTTTTTTTTTTACTAAATTCAAGATAAGCTACTTCAGACAGAAAATTTTGAAAACCTGCCATTTTTAGATCATTTTGTCTCTGCCAAGGACAAGCTGAAAAAATAAGTCCTGTGAGAATGCAAAGCCCCTCTTCTCTTGCAAACAGGATGGCATCTCCCCTAGTATTTTTTTCTTCACTTATAAAAGGCAACTTCCTCTGCACTTTTCTATAGACAGCTGCAGGCAATGCAGGGCCTGCACCTGAGTAATTAGGACCAAAACATGTTCTTCTTGCTCATCCTAAGAACAGAGAACGAAGTATATTGCAGTAAAGGCTGGTTCCTGCAGCACAGGTGGGTCTGGTTCAGGGACCAACTGGGTTCACATTGTGATCATTGCACTAAACTCACAGAAAATATTGCACCCTTCAAAGCACAGAATCCGGCCTAAACTGCCATGGATAGGAACCCATTAGAGAAAAGCAAGAGTTTTTCCTCCTAGCACTAAAGAGCAGTTGCAGAATTCCACTGGTCAGGCAGGAAGAAGAGGAATATTTCAATTGGACTTACAACTTTTGTTACTGAAAAAGCACCAGAGTGGCCACAGACCAACACGCCTGCAGAGCAGATGCTCCTCTTAGGCATGAAATGGTGCAAAACCCTACAGAGGACTTTGCAGCTTCATTCCTTTTATTCTAGCTGGCTTTTCTACCCACAGCCACCTTGCCTAAAGAGAAAGGACACATTTACCCACTAGGCTCATGTGTTTTTTCATCTCTAGCCAGAAAGGTACTTTCACAGAAGTCAAACCGAGGTTGAGAAGGAGAGAATCCCTGCATCATCCCATTATTTTCACCAGCTAAAGTATTGTACACATCAGCTGTGGGATTTCACGGGACTATGTAATAGGCTGCCAACAGCAAGCCCAAAATTAAAACAATTTAACTTTCAAAGGTTTCAGCCTGAAGAAAAACATAATCTTATTTGTATTGAATTAATTTATTTTTTGAAATTAACTTTGTTGAAAGAAGCTTTTTTACAAGACTTCTCTGATAAAGGACACCAACCACTATATAAATATAAATTATCCAATTTAAAAAGCCTGTCTTTCAGCTCAAAGAAGTGCCATGACTACTTGGTAATTCCCCAAAGTGAGGCTGGGAATATAATGCACTGGCTTGATATATAATAGCTGTCTTGCATGTGAAGAGTAAAGAGCCATTTATGGAATTTTAGCATGCAGGAAGACTAACATGTCTATTAAAAGAAAAATGTGAACTCTGGGTCTCTCATCAGGGACTCATTTAAATGCAGTTTTGCTAAATTAGCTGCACTAAGGAGCCAATGGAGGAAGGCTAACTGTAAACCCAGATAAAATAGTACTTCTTTGGTAATAGCAATTCATATTAAAGGACTCCAGTGGATAATAAGTCATTAATAGGTAAATTTTTTTTTAATCCAATATATCCTAAAACAAGCCCAGAACTCAGCACCTCATACTGTTATCTGGTAAACTGAGGCTTTATATATTTCACTAAGGAATTCCAAATACATCATTTATATCTAAGCATGAAGGGAAAGAGATTGGGACCTCTTAGTCTGACCTCAAACATAGGTGAGACTTCAAAAGAGATTTTAAAAGGCGGAATGGCTGGAAAATGGGATATAAGGCAACATGGGTTTACCAAATGATACTAGATTAGCACAGTACCTTCCTTTGATAAATTATTGCTTATACAGAAGCATCTGTCCTGATGAGGGTAAGTGGGATGGAAAACTTTTTTCTTTGAATCCTTACGTACTTAATAATTTGCCTCAATCCACCTAATTGTGAAGGACCCAAAGTAAAAGCTTCCCCTGTCACCCAGCTGGTCCTGGGGTCTGCAGTGACGGTTATCAGCTGCCTCATATCAATATGCCTCCGAAATTATGACAGCAGTGAGAAGGCATGTGCTAAGAAATAACCAAAAGTGGAAATATCCCATTTAAAATGATGCCAAGGGAAGCTCTCCATGCAAGACAGGCAGAGAAAATCCCCGAGGAAGAAGGAGCTGTCGCCTGCTGGCAAGCGCTGTGAGATGCTTCAGGGAAATGAAAGCGATATGCCCTAATGCCCACCTGAATGTAATTTATTTTAATTGGTTTACACTCAAGAACATTGGCATACTATCCATAATTAATAGCAAGATGATAGAGGAACTCTTCGCGGGATGCAAGGGCAGAATGGAAAATCATCAGAGCCAGAGGAGCGGAACGGGGAATGGAGCTTTCCAGAGGGTGTCCCAGTCAGGAAACGCCATCTCCTCGTGACTGGTGGGGACAGGTTGGGCTCAGCCTGCCCAAAGCCAAAGCCCTCTGTCCTGAGCCAGCAACACTGCCTAGATGTGATGGGCAGGGAGATTCATGCCTGGGTTCTCCAGCTCCAGGACATGGGTGGGGTTTTACCCCTCTTTGGGTAGGACACACATTTAGGCTACAACCCAAAGGAGTGTTTGAAGCTCACACAGACATAACCCAGACCAGGGAGCAGGAGAAGGGTGGTGGCACATCCCTCCAGCATCCCCGGCCGTTGCTCCAGCAGAACAGGCAGGCTGGACATCTCCCAGATGTCACCTAAAATTCAGAATATCATGAATTTCCATTCATCCTTCACATGTCGATTCATTATTCCCAAGCAAGGCTTCTTCAAGCTGATCTGCTGATGCTCACATAGCTGGTGCTGCTCAGCAGGCCAGGGGCTTGGCAGCTACGGGGAAGCCCTGGCAGCATGCAGACACAAACCAAAACCAAGATGACAACCACAGACTAACAGTATTCTTCCCAGAAATGCTGGTCCACAGGTTTGGCCTCATTTCTAGCCCGCCATCACCTGCATGACCTTGGACACGCTCTGTGCGAATAAGGGACACCAAGAGGTGAAGCACATAGAAGGACACGGGACATCTCCATCTGCCGGAGCACAGAAAGTACTGCCCCTGAGTCCTGCAGCCTCAAGATATTTTTATGGAAAAGGACATGCATATTCAAGCCCTTCCATGTGTTTTCTGAATTAGGGCTCTAAAAACGAGCTTTCACATTTCCTGACTGCTGTGCATTTCAATTATATTTATAATATATTGGATTTCACTCTTAAAAGAACATTTCCTCTGATGCTATAAAAACATTCCCCTCATTACTTTTTGAAATTTAAAGATGGCAACACTTGAAGACAAAAAGGTTTTTCAAAGCACTGGGCAGTTACTAATGATAATCATAAAAGATTAAATTTTCAACATAATTAGCCAGTGACAGGTCAATAAAATCCCTAGGCCAGATGGCTTCTTAATTGAGTTTTCAAAGAAATTTGGTAATTATAGGAACCACCCTTAGATATACTCAACTTTTCTTTTTAATGAAATTGCATAATACCAGATTATGCAAGAAAGACCATAATGAGTTTTAGCAAACTGAACAAAGAACTTTGCATCACCGTGTCTCTTCATACCCATTGCCCCTGCAAGAAACTCTCTGTTATCTAAGGCTAAAATCAATACATTAATCCATATAGATCAGTCTGGATTAATGCAAGAGACTGCTTTCACATCACCACGCTGATAGTTTTTCCTAGAGGCAATCTGTTACTGCATATTACGTGATGGGTTACAAAAAAAAAA
>VZTV01024476.1:0-15649 GCA_013400875.1 Anhinga rufa | reverse complement strand
GTAATAGAGCACAAGTGAGACAGCTGCCACTGCGACATTTTTTTTTAAGACAAGAAACAGAATGGGCTACAGACAACAGCTGCTTATGCCTAAGTGGAGTAGTAAATCAGTATGGGCAGTTATTCAAATGCTGCCTGACATCCATGTTTTTTTACAGATGTTAACACTCTCATACAACAGTCAAGCAGACATGGGTGTCAGTCAGCCTTACACCCCAGCAAGTACATACAAAGGTTGGTATCTAGAGCAGTCAGCCTGTTAATAAAACTTCTCCAGACTTCTTAAAAATTCTATTTTAAGATTGTACTTACCACCATGAAGAGAGACTATTATATCCAATGATGTGCCAGGTTCACAGCTGCTGTTACTGGGTTTAACTCTGTATTTTTCAGGAGCAGTTGTTCTCACCTATAAACAGAAAATACCAAGCGAGCATATAGTAAAGGCATGCACAAACCATGATTGTTTCATAACCTCCTTCATTCTGTAATAAATAAAATCCCCAAAATCTTAGATATTAAGACATGGCAATACATACAGTCTTTAAAATACTTTATTTTGTAGGAGTAATCAGACACTGGTATTTCACTTTTTCCTCTTTGTCGATCACTTCTATCCTTTTTCTTCTGGCATATGCTATTTTTCTCATTTATATACTACATAAAAAGAGCCAAGAATATCAAATGGACTATCTATTAAAATTCTTAATACAAAAGTATGGAAACTTCGGTTAATTGTGTGTGCAGAGAACACAGAAGATGAGGAATTTGGTAGAAAACCAAATCAAGTGGCAAGTCAACTCAGTATTTCTGAGGCAAACGTAACTGTGTTCATTCTTTTGATGGTGGCATTTACAGACGGAGCTGCATCATTTTGGAGCATTACTAACTTGTTCCCAGCCAAGATTTAAAAAGGAGAAAAATTCTAGAGACATCACTTTTCAACACTCAAGCCTGTCTTTTTCGGAAAGTACTAGACTCTCACTAAAGAACTAACTATTCCCATAGCTCTTTTTCAGTCAGTGCACCAAAGATATGTATTATTGATTAACCCCTTTGAGGTGATACGTAATAGGCACAAATTCAGCCAGAAGACTTATTTGGTCTGCTTCAAACATCACAACAGAATAAAAAATTTAAACTGAAAATCAGGTTTCATAGTATTTTTTCCTCCTTAACCAAAACAAGAAAAAGTTACACATTTAGTAAAGTAAACCAGGCCACACATAAACCACTTACCTTAAAAGCCACTATGTTTTTCGTGACATTGGTGAGAACTATCAAACATTTTTTCTCTCCAGTTTCTTTGGAGCCAAAATATAATTCTTCTGCTGGGCTAGTAAGAAATTTAAAAAGAATTAGTTTATTCAAATTATCTTTAAAACATATCATAGAAGAAAACTGACCATACCTATAAGAAAAGAAAATACTTTCAACGCTGCACCTACAGTCACTATAAACAGTTTTTCATCAAAAAAGCTGTGAAAACAAAATGCAGAAATTTTGTGGTGAAGCTCAGGGTTGACTCATGATCACAAGTGGACCTAGCTGCCTCAGCTGATTGCTGTCCTTGACTTCTTCTGCCTGGAAGAGCTTGACCATCTGCAACAGCAGGAATAGCCAACAGATATATACAGTTGCTTTAGCTGCTGCATCTCAGAGTGGTGCATTAAGGGAAAACATCATTAATTTTAATTTATGCTAATATTAAAGTGTATAAGGTGTCACAGACAGGGAGTAATTTCCACCTCATAAATCTATCCTTGTAATAGGTATAGTGCACACGTAAAAGGAGCAGGCAGGTATCTGTGAGTGGCAATCATTTCAACCACTACAGCTAAATTCACTTGTACTTATGAGTCAGTCTTCACATACTTCTAGTGACACATGCATAAATAAAGTTATTGCTTTTTTTTTAATATTCTTGTGCAATTAGGAGAGTCATGCATGAAAACTTTTAAACCATATGAAACTAACACAACTCATTTTGGAATAAGCATTCAAATGAACTAGGCAAAAAGTAGGGCATGCTCATATACTACAAGGTGAGAGGAAACTCAATTAACAAGTGAAAAACTGTTTCCTTTCAGTATGTCACATTAGGAGTGCACAAAGAACTGCCATACTACGCAGTACTACAGAACTGCATATTCTTTTGACAGAAAGTCTTTTTGAAAGAGTTACTTTTTTTTTCCCCTTCTCCCCTTTTTAGAATGCCAATTTCATGTTAGTTTGACCTCCTCCTCAAAAGACCTCCTTTTTACATTACCAATCCTTTTTTCTACTCTCACTTAAACAAACCAGTGTATTAGCTGAGAAGAAAAATCCTTGGTGCTGAGGGCAAGCCTGAATGCCCATGCTAGAAGAGGAATCCAATGGTGACTGTGTGTGTGTGGGGTGCCATGTTTTATAGTGCATCGGGCAGTCCACATGTTAAGAAATTATTTTTCTTTCTGTTGAGGAAGAAGAAAATGTGCCGAGTGAGGCAGAAAGCAAGAAACCAGTGGATTTAAAACATATTAATAGGGTAACTGCATCCCCATCTCCTCTCAGTTTTTTTTCCTGTTCCCAAATTCTCAACTTAAGCAACCAAAAACAGCAGGGAAAGGAATGATTGAATTTAAAAAATATTTTGTTTATCTTAATACTGTACTATTGCAGCTGTGTGTTACAGCAATTGCAAGACAAACCAAAAATGAGACAGGAAAGCATTAACTAGCATAAAAACAAGCCACAAAAAGTCTTCAAAGAAAGGAATGTTCTGCCAAAGCCTGATCTTTTATGTTTCACCAACTGTGGCTATTAACGAGAGGAGAAGTGGGGCTTGAAGGCCACTGCTGTATGTATGCTGCGTGTGGAATCAACCGGTTCCATACTGTTGGGGGTGGATGGTGTGTAGTTGTTGGGAGTGTGGGGTGTTTTATTTTAAATTAATGCCCAAGCTTTTTAATTTTTACAGAAGCACTACTTTCTTTAATCTGATGTGTGTGGGGTAACCACTGTAGCTTGTACTAGAAATTCTCATCTCAAAATACACCACAACACGAGCTAGTCTTCTGCCAGACAGTGCAAGTAAAGTGCGTGCTGCTTCTTGTCTTACCAAATATATTCATTTATTGAGGAGGAAGACCAATAAAGACCAGTCTTTCACAATAAGGTATGCAAGGCAAATGCAATCATGGTCTGAACCAGGAAGGACAGATGACTAGTGAGTATGACTACAAACACAAGAAATGGAAGAGTACAAGTACCCAGCTTTGGTCATACACCACAGCCAACAAGTACTAAGGTTAGGTATAAGGATAGGTAAGGAATATCCCTGCAGGGGCTCTAAGGAGGCCTCACTGAGTCTTCTGCAGCAGCAGTTAGAGAGGCATAGAAAGGCTGGTGGTTCTTGGAGATTTCTTGGTGCCAGAGCTGCTCTGCCTCAGCTTCCCAGTCAGGTTGTAGGCTGCTCCCTTCACAGGGCAATGCTGGTATCAAAGGACACAAGCTAATCATACCAGCAGAGTTTACAGTCTCTGAGATAGGTGTCTGTGACTAGTTATAAATGGTGTTATATATTGTCAGTTCAATAAATTTCAGTTCAGTGTCCTGAGAAAGATTCTGGGGAAATAAAAACTAGTTCTGGTTTCTACAGGATTAATTATTAAAGAAGAGCAACAAGTGTGCATACTCTCAAGAGTTTACTTAAAAACAAACAAAACAAGCAAACAAAAAACACCACCAAAAAACCCAAGGAAACAAAACAAAAACACCCACAAAACAAAACAAACAAACAAACAGCAAGGACAAGGGAGACACCAGTATTTTATTTTCCGTGACAGCAAGACTCCGAGTATTAGCACCTCTGTACTTGACTAAGTTTACTCTTTCATGTAATTTACATGAAATCCAACAGTTCTATTCCAATGGTAGAACTTGAAATATTTTAAGAGAAAAAAAGGTAAAGTTTGGAGGGTGGGGGTTGGTTTTGTTTGTTTGGGGTTTTTCTGGTTGTTTGGTTGCTGTGGTTTTGGTTTGTTAGTTTTTTTGTGTGCGGTTCTTTTTTTTTTAGTTTGGGGTTTTGGTTGTTTTTTTTTTTTTTGGTTGGTTGGTTGGTTTTTTTTGTGAAGAAGTGGATGGAAGAACACAGTTGCTTTTGTCACAGGGACAGAAAATTTTAAACATTCTTCTAAAATCACAATTCTGCAGTCTATGCATTTGTCCTGCCATACAAGAAATGAAGCCTATACAGAGGAGGTTTTTGCACAAAGGATTATAAAGATAATTTGTTTCAAAACCAAGAAAATTTGACACATACAAAATATTTTTTGATGCTAATGAGCATGTCATTATTCAATGTCATTCCAAAACTAATTCAGTACAGCACTTACAAAATTAGCTACAGAATTACCTATAAATTAGATATTTTCTTCATTCATGTAATAGCAAACTGGAAGTGAAAATAAAAGTTAACATCTAAATCAATTTCTAAACAAGCATCTTAACCTGAAAGGCAGTGAAAAGAAAAAGTGATATTGGCTAATTGACTTTTTTTCCTAGTTGAATGATAAAAAGCAGATTAACTGCAAGATGTAAGCATCTTTGATGACAAAATCTTCTGAGCAGATAGGCCCATTTATGCAGAGCACTTCCCACACAAAATAAATTGGACCTGTTCCTTAAGTTTCATTGGTGCAAACTACTAGTGTAGACATTTATACCATCTTAAGTCAAGAGAATTCAAGCAAGATTTAACAGTGAAAGCTGTCTTAGTAAACATAGCGGTTTTTCTTAAGCCAATGCAATCAATGTCAAACCACTGTTCTCATTGCAGATAAGCACAGGTTTCAATCCAGTGACAGTTTCTCAATATAAATGAAACCACAAAATGCTTCTACGATTCTATGAAATGTACACCTACTAATGTGTACAGAAAGCATGCCAATGGCAACACCAAGAGACACACTAAAAAAATGTAAAACCAGAAAAATTCTGAGCTTTGTAAAAACCATTCTTAAAAGGATGATTTTAACTTATTTTCCTCTAATAGTCTGAAAAAATAGTTTATTTTGAAAACCAATTAGTTCAGTACTCAAGTGTCCAAGGCACATCGTAAAAACAAAAAAATTAAAGAAAATTATTATTACCTGATATGTAATAAAGGTCCTTTAAAAGTGGTTAATGCTTTCTTTGAATTTTTTGGTTTGATCTCTGTTTTGTCAGTTTCCTCTGATTTGGAAATTTGTTCTATAGAATTCATCTGAGTAAAAATGATAGTTATAATGATTAACTAGAAACCTGGGTTATACAAGTTACAGCAAAATGCAGGTATTTCAAAGAATATGAGATTACAGATCAAGCTTAAAGTGTATTCATTCCCTGAATGAATTCCCTGCTTGAAGTCCTCCGAATAAAATGATTTGTTATAGGAGTTACATAATGTATTAAACATGCATGAAACAAAACTTGTGCTTTGGTTTTCCATGTATTTTCCTGATGCCCAAGTAGGTTACTTTTGAAAACTCCAGACATTTTAAGTTATAGTAATTAAAATATTTAAGAATGTAAAGCACGGATATTATTCTTCCACTGCAAAACTTTTCAATTAAAATAGACACCCCAATACAACACTGAACAGAAAACACAATAACAATTCCACGCTTTATTGTATTGCAGCGTTACTAAACATATCTTCACTGCTTTTAGATGGAACTCTGAAGTACTGGAGATCTTAAAAAGAAATAATGCTGATTGAATTGGTGCATCCAAAACTGCAGATTATCTTAGATTCTGAAGGTTTTCCTCTAATGCATTAAGAAAATACATGTCAGCAGGCCTGGATATCTTATTATAAAAAAATGAAAGAACTCTGGAATTAAGTGCAAAACAGGGTGGGGGGAGGGAGATACAGAAGACTGAAAGAATTAGTGACATCATGACTGAATGTCAGCTAGCTGAACAGTTTTCTTAGCCTTGCTTTTATTTCACTTAAAACACAGAGAGAAGACATGAAGATAATTCAGTTTATGTAAATTTGGAGTATGGCAATGAAAGAAATACAAAATTATATGGAAAACAGGTTTTATAAAAAGAAACCACACAGATAATTTTTTTTTTATAATTACAGTTATAATAAAAGGTTATTGTGTAAACACACTACACTAGTTCTGTGTTGGCCTTTATGCTACATAAATCTAATTAAAATTACTAGAGAAAATATTATTACAGCACACATTAAAGGTGGAGGCATCTACAGGACAGGCNCCCGAGATCAATACAGGCTGGGGGATGAAGGTATCGAGAACAGCCCTGTGGAGAAGGACTTGGGGGTACTGGAGAGCAAAAAGCTGGACATGAGCCAACAATGTGCGCTCACAGCCCAGAAAGCCAACCATATCCTGGGCTGCATCAAAAGCAGCGTGGCCAGCAGGGCGAGGAGGGGATTCTGCCCCTCTGCTCCGCTCTGGTGAGACCCCACCTGGAGTGCTGCGTCCAGCTCTGGAGCCCCAACACAGGAAGGTCCACATGGACCTGTTGGAGCAGGTCCAGAGGAGGGGCATGAAGATGATCAGGGGGCTGGAGCACCTCTCCTGTGAAGACAGGCTGAGAGAGTTGGGGTTGTTCAGCCTGGAGAAGAGAAGGCTGGGGCGAGACCTTATTGCAGCCTTTCAGTTCTTAAAGAGGGACTACAGGAAGGATGGGGACAATCTCTTTAGCAAGGCCTGTTGTGACAGGACAAGGAGTAATGGTATTAAACTAAAGGAGGGTAGGTTTAGACTGGATATAAGGAAAACTTTTTTTTACAGTGAGGGTGGTGAAACACTGGCACAGGTTGCCCAGAGAGGTTGTGGAGGCCACGTCCCTAGAAACATTCAAGGTCAGGTTGGACGGGGCTCTGAGCAACCTGCTCTAGTTGAAGATGTCCCTGCTCACTGCAGGAAGGTTGGACTAGATGACCTCTAAAGGTCCCTTCCAACCTAAACCAGTCTATGATTTACCTGCTAACCAAGTTTATCACTCATGGCTCCCTCTACTCTGTGGAAAGAAATAGGCGCTTTTATGGGGTAAGAGGAGGCATGTATATATCAAATAAATAAGATGAATTCTTAGTGATGATGAGAGTCTGCATATAAAGACTGGTAGCGCAGTAAATAATGAAGACAATAATATCTCACAGATCACTTGAAATCTGTTAGCTTGGAAGCTGGCCTTCTTAAAAAAATATTTGAATATTTATATTTCGACATAGTCAAGTAAAAAATAATTAACTTAGAACTGAAAAATGCCAACCATTCTGAGACAATAAGGGACATATTTCTGAAAAACACATTTTGGAAAAGAACATAACATTGAAGTGGCAAACAATGGTGTACTTGCTGCAGAAGAAATAGCAAGTATTATTCTTAAATATGTGAACAGAAGAATAGTGAGTTGAAGTGAAACAATAATCTACTTTTTACAGAAACAGTACCAACAACAATGAGGTATGGTCTGAAGTTTTAAAAGTATGTTAAAGGTGAGGCCTTAAGTGTGCCTTACGATTAATTGATTCATGATAAGCATAAATATCAATCTCAGTATACTGAAAAGCTTGATTAGCAGCTTGATTACACTGTGTAAGAGAGAAAATACCATGAACCAAATGATTTTTAAGAGTGAAACAGGAAAAAAACCCAACCGTAAGTAGAAAGCTGAAGTCAGCCAAGCAAATTAAAACCAAACAGACACTGAGGCTATTAAGCACCACAGCCAACTCACACACTGACCAGGAATTCTCCTTGTTTCCATATCTAAGAATCAGCGCTTGGAAGATGGGCTACAGCCAGAACAAGCTACTGAGTCCAATGGTCAGGAAGTCACCATGGTTATGTAATGCTTTCTTTTGACCTTAAGGTCAGTGAAATTATCTTTTTTTTAACAGTTGGCCAAGTTGCAAAGAACAGCTGGACTACTTAAAGTGAGCTGGGTGTTTCAAATTATTCTGACAAAAGCTTAAAACAAGTAAATGAAACTGAAAGTGTGATATTATTCTACTCCATTAGACAGAAATTCGGCATTCATATTCCAAAATTAATTATGGCACTAAAGTGGTGAATTTCAGATTTTTCCTACTATTTTCAAGAGCTATATCCCCACTGACTATCAACTGCATATTCCTAAATATAACTTCATATGGACTTCCATAAAGCAATGCCTTTATATTTCTGGATAAACACCACTGCAGGAAGATTATACTGTAAAACAGGATTGATGGATTAGGGATACAATTTATCCCGAGACTAAATGAAAACTTTTGTATGTTGAGATTTTATCAATAATTTCAGAAAAAAAAATAACATCCAGGGAAGTATAAGCTAATATTATGATATTAATATTATAAATTAATTAATATTATAAATTAATATAACTTATTTTCTCATGTACATACTGACTTAAGCATCTGAGAAAACTAGGTGTATTTTAAAATGTACACCATTAGATATCCCAAGATTAAAAATAAACCAACTAGAAAGACATAACCTTTGAAAGCAAAACACAAACTTTTTAAATGTCACTGTATGATTCACTATATTCCAGAGATACACTAAATATTCATTACACATTTTAATCATTCAGAAGCATGAAACTGGTCTTAACAGACTAAGAAGCAAATTTGAAACTGCAAATATAATTTTCAGTTTTACTGGGTTCTTTTGTCAAACTGGAGGGGAGGGGAAAAAAAAAAGAAAAATCAATGCACAAAGTAAAAGCCTGACAAGAAACAAAAATTAAATGCCTCCCGTCCCACTTCATAACCATTAAACTAGTCTTGCCTCAACCTTCAGAGCTAGATACCTTTTTTTGATTAAGGTTTTGTTCTTCATTCAGCTCCGCAGTCTCCTTGGTGTCCGTATCTATCTCTTCTTTACTTTCATGCTCATCTTCACTAGTAATGGGCCCATTTTCACATAAAGGAGTTTGAAAATCATCATCAACCAATGGAGGATAACTGTACTTGAAAGAATCCTAAAACATAAGGAGAATTTTAAAGGAACAGTTATTTAGGAGGATGAGTTCCTTCTCTAGTATTTTTTTAAATGTAAATACTATCAATTTTTTTTTGTTTTCCCTGACTTATATGTTTCATTTATCCATTTTAAGTTAAACCCTTGTGTTTTTATTTTATCATCATTAATAGACAAATAAATACAGTCACCTAATGAAGCCACTAAATCATAACTACTGTTGTTATTTATAGTCGCAGCAGAACTGTAGAATCTGGTCTACTGAGGATCAGCATTCAGAGTCTTAATGCTGAAGTTTTGGTTTTAGTTCTAGGAAACGTGGTTTAGAACTTATGACAGCTATTTTTAAAGAATGTCCCAAAAGCGATGAAAAATTTCAGTTGTTCTTTGTATTTTAGTTTCATAATAGCCACAGTTTAAAAACCAAACCAAAACCAAAACTACAAACCAACCCCAAACAATCCCTCAGGTGTGGACCTTTAACATATCCTGCAGCTCAGGTCTCAGTCTTTGGAACGCCAGATCCATTTAAAGACCATATTCAAGACACCCGAGTAATGTAGAAACAGCATTCTACAGTATGCTTCTACAGTAAGGGTATCTTTTTTTTTTTTATTGGAGGATCAACAAAAACCAGTTTTTGCTAACTAGAAATACTCTTAACATTCTCAAAATAGCTTTATTACATCATGTAATAAATGGAGGAGTTGAATGCACCATTAGCAAGTTTGCTGATGATACCAAACTGGGAGGTGCTGTTGACTCTCTTGAGGGACAGGAGGCCTTGCAGAGGGATCTAGATAGATTGGAGCATTGGGCAATGATTAACAGGATGAAATTTAACAAGTCAAAATGCTGGATTCTGCACCTAGGATGGAGTCACAGTGAGCACGAGTATAAATTGGGATAGGAGTGGCTGGAGAGCAGCCCTGCAGAAAGGGATCTGGGGGTGCTGGCCGACAGCAGGCTCAATAGGAGTCAGCAGCGTGCCCTGGCAGCCAGAGGGCAAACCACATCCTGGGGTGCATCAAACACAGCATAACCAGCTGGTCACAAGAGGTGATCATCCTGCTGTATTCAGTGTTGGTGCAGCCTCACCTCGAGTACTGTGTGCAGTTCTGGGCCCTACCATTTAAGAAGGATGTGAAGGTCCTTGAATGCATCCAGAGGAGAGCAACAAAGCTGGGGAAAGGACTGGAAACATGTCCTGTGAGGAGCAGCTAAGGGCTTTGGGCTTGTCTAGCTGGGAGAAAAGGAGGGTTGAGCGGTGACCTCATTCCTCATTTCCCAAGGAAGGCAATGCTGACCTCTTCTCCCTGGGATCCAGTGATAGGACACGTGGGAATGGTTCAAAGTTTCAGTGACATGGGGTTATCTACTAGCAGGGTGAAAACCTTGGACAGGTAAACAAAACAGATTTATTCAATGTTTGATATATAGCACGGAAAAATTCTACAGACTAATTACTTTCTTTTATAGCAGATGTAGAAATTTTACACTACTGTGTTTGGCAATTGTGGTAGAGATCTTAATCATGGTAGTGATATTTTCTAAGATTACATGTACACATTGGCCATGAAATCACATGCAAAATGCCTAGTGATGTCTTAACTTCAGGCCACTGACCTATGAAAGGTCCTTCCAAGAAAAAAAGCTATGGGCTATCAATTCAGATACCCAGGTGAAGAGCACAGCATTCTAGTACACATATTGTTCAATACTGGCACCAGTGGAGGAAGTCTTGGATTTAACAAGCATTAACTGCCCATCTCTGACAAAGGAAAGCTGGGCAAATACACAAACTAAAACCCTACTGTATGCACACATCTTGCATCAGTGTGTACACTGTATCTACATCAAGCTACACTGTATCTACATCAATCTTCCACAAAATGTTACTGAAGAGGCAATGAATCTCTCTGGCCAGCCAGAAACATGTATGTCTTAATAACTGGCCCATCCCATCACTGATATCAACAGCTGGAATTGGTAGAACATGGGATACAACAGATTGGGAATCCAGGAAAACACTGACTTAGTATACATTTATTAATCAACAAAAATGATTAGCAAGTGGCTTTTGAGCACCTAACCCTAATTTTCCAGACAGCTTATCATTACCTTGCTCCTAAATCCACTTTGGGCAATTCTAGCAAGTTCTCCAAGACAAACCTACTATAGAGAGGGACATCTGTGCAGTGTAGACAAGAATCACTCACAGCCAAGTACATGGTATGCAGTCCCTCTTGATTAGCAGTATGGTAACAGCCACAGCCAACAGATACTGATGAGGACTTGAATGGAACTTATATTAAATTTATATTGCACAATCCTGCAAAATCCAAGCTTCTGTTTTCCATAATGAGTTTTAATACTTTTGATACCTGGAGACACCTTTGTCCACTAGTTGCTTAAAACCAAGCAAATAATTTTCCTCCTTTCACAGCTAGCTGACAGAAAAATCCTTGATTGAAGGATTTTCATGCTAAGGAAAGCCTCAGATTCATCCTTTGAGTGACCCTGAGTCACACTAAAACCAAAACATAAAGATAACTTGACTGAGATATTGAAGCTCAAAGGCTTCCAATGGAGACACAGAACAGTTCCCTTGATTAAGCAAAGTAATCATTAACTCCAAGTTCAACATTATTAATTCTATTTCCAAAATGGATTTTTTGTTAATTCCAAAACTAGCCTCTAACACTCTTCTTGGATACCTAGATTCCGCTGCATTTATGTTCTCTATATCTCCCCAAAGTAACAAGCCAAATGACCTACTCCACTAATTGTTTACATTTGGCAAGACCTGGCTCTTTCAAGATGGATCCTAATAGTGGACACATCAGAAAGAGGAGAGTCTACTTATGGCTACTGTATTGAATACAAAGGCTGAACAGATAGGCTGTGCTCTTTACCTGCATTACGCTAGTTAAAAATATGATGATCTGTTCCTCAGTGTGTGGAAATCAAAGAGAGTTGGAAGGAGGCAAAACAAACCCAAAAAACCACACACTTGAGTGGAGGGAATTAATTTGTGCAAGTCAGATACTGCCTTAAAAAACAGGCCTGACAACACTAATACTGGTGAATACATTCTATCTTCAGACTCTAGTTGCCTCCAGAGAAGACAAGGTTAACCACATCAAGAAAAGTTAAATTCTGAGAAAAAGTCAGTAAGTGGTCTGTCTTCTGGTTGAAAAACTCTTTGCTGTCAGAGAGATGCAAAATCCTGCTTTACTGTATGCACTGAAGAAATCTTTGGAAGGAGGATATTTAGCAAAGCCACAAGCTTCTTTCTTTAAAGATGTAATTAGCTATCAGGTAAGATGGTCTAAAAAGTAGACAGGAGATACTCAGCTCTACAGAGGAAAAGAACTTCCTTTTTTCTTCCCCTCTGTGGCAACAGTAGGACAACACTCTGGGAGCTAGGCCCAGAACCACTGCTATATCCTGTTCAAATCCTTTCTGAAGCTACTTCAGACATCATCAGCCCTTCCCTCAATGCCCAATCCTGAAGTTCAGCAATTTCAGCTTTCTCTAATATGAGAAAGTTCTTATATGAGACTGGGGAGTTTGGGCAGCAATTTTCCATGGAGAAAGAGGGTATCATCTTTCCTTCAAGAGCCTCATGCAAAAGCACTTTTTAAAGGCTGCTACTTTCAGTCAAATAAAAACCAAGGTACCTCATTCTTTATGTTCCCAAAATAATTTCTTATGTTCTGGCTACCAGAACTCTACCTTGAGTTTATAATTAAAGGAACATGGCCTCTCCTATTGTTGCTGAAGCAGAGTCTTCCTTTTCTCCATATTGTTACTGCCGTAACTCCAAAAACACTTCAGAAGAAAAAGTGGAAAACAAGAAGTAAAAATAACTCCTCTACAGTAGGCTTATTCCATTACCATAAATGGTCTACAGAAACTTTGAAAGTAAAAAACATCCTCTTTCTGCAAATTCTATTATAAAGATTATGCAAACTAATTTACTAGCTTTGTGAAAAATGAAACCTGTTGTACAAGATGCTTGTGCTATTTTGCTATTTAGATTGCAGTAGAATAGGATCCGGGTTCTGTCAAAGTGACACTGGATTGTAGCATACTCTTTGGAGCTCTAACATACTCTTAAAAAAAGGAATCTTCTACAGCCATGTCTTAAAATGTAGCCCTAGAGACAAAAAAGGGAAAATAATTGCAATATGAATGTCTTCACTGAATCAAAACTTTGGAGCAGAATGAAAAAAAAATCTCAGAGGGCCATGAAACCTATTTTCTGTTCACAGAATTTGTTTCATAAACGAAGACATAATCTCTACCTCATTAGGTGGAGGAGGGGGAATAGTAGAAGGAAGAATGACACTCAAAATGGAAATTTTTTTAAAGGTCTGAAAAACTAAGTGATTTCCAATGACTTGAAAGTGGATGAATGATTCAGAAAAATTACTTCTGTACTTAAGACTGCCAGATATCAAATCCTCATGAAGTTAACCCATTTTATATTAATGGGATTTACAAATTATTATTGGCAGCAATTTCAAGATATTTCACACCCATGAAGTGCCAACTCTCAATCCCACACATGTAATTTATATAGGCGTATCTCACTCTATCACAAAAGGACCATGAAATGTTAATATACTTACAGTTCCACCCATGTGAGGTGGCAGATACTCTCCACTGATGTATTCCTGTACATCACTCTTGTTCGTGAACTTTAACATGCTTATTGCATCTGGGCCAAGCCAACCCTTCACAATTTTAAAAGCAGCTTTAAAACAACAACAAAAAAAGGTATACATAAGTTTTCAGGAAGGTTTTTTTTTTTTCCAGTGTATTAGTAGACCTTATGGAACACAAGTGAACTACATCCCATAAGATATAGCAGGACCTGCTCTGAAAGTATCTATTGTAAGAGGGATAAACAGTGCAAGGAATAGAGTATTATTTACAGAGAAAGTATTTTATGGACATACACTTTTCTATATATGAATGCAGATAGACCACAGACTTCCATGGAAAGAGTATCTTTGAATTAACAGATGACAACTTTGTCATCTTGGAATTTAGCCCAGATGGTACTCAGGGGGTAAAAGCAATTGTATTTCCAAACCTGAGTGAGGAAGGTTGGGAAAAATATGTACACACTCTCCCTAGCTGAAATGCTTTGCTGCTTTAAAGGTCACTTGTTTAGATCTACAGAGTATTTTCAAATACCATAATTATTTCAGTGATGGTAAAACATGAATATACAGAAAAATATAAAGGCAGCATAAAAATATTTATTCATATGGTAAAAATACAGGAACAGCATGTTTATCCTGTACATTATAATTAAAGATAATTATTGAAGTACACACATCACAACATATGTAACAGTATCAGTGCCCTGTGTCAGGCATCTATCTTAAATTGTCTATTCTAGTTTTTGGCTGGTTATACGTGTCCATCATTTATTGGTAATAGTATTCCTAAATCATGAGCTTGGAAAGGACTACAGTTGGAAACATTCAAGGAATAAACTATTTATGAAGGTCTCCCAAGCTTTAAAGATAACAGGATGAATACGGACTCCATTTAAAGCATGTTCCAAAATACAATGCTAGAAGGAAAAACAAGAAGTATGCAACCTACAAACTGACAGATTTAAAGATGCATGTTTAACGAATTCCACCATTCAGCTGCACCTACACAGAGGAGAAAAAATTCTTCCTATTTATGCTACTAATTTTAAAAAGTTATAATGATCTAAAAGCAAACAAAAAATCCCCACAAAAAACTGCCAACAAAAACCAAACAACTCACCGTTCATTATCCATGGCATTTCAAAGATCACTATCTTTGCTGAAAATACAAAAAGAAAAGGAAATAATCTGAATACCAAGTGTTGCGTATTTCTCTGTTTAAGAGGATGCACAGCAAGAACAGTCATGTAAAAAGTGAATACTTATTTTTAGAAACCTCCATGTTCGCCTACTTGTAGAAGTAAATTTTGTATAATTGGTTTCTATTGCTATATAAAGACATTAGCTGCTTGCCTGGAAAACAGTTAATTTAATTAAGTTATACACTGTTTATATAGTTCTCTGGGATACTACTTTTCTGACATATTGTTATTAATAAGTAATCACCCCAAATAAGGTGGAGAAAGGTAAGATCTCAACCTGACCTAGAAAAGCAACTACTGAATGGAAAAGAAAGTTTAACAGGTATATTCAGCACCTCTTTTTCCCAAAGAAGCAAATAGCAAGAGTCTTTGTAAATCTACATTTTTTACAAGTTTGCTTTGTTTTAGCAGAGAAGCCTAAAAAGTTAGTACTTTGAGTCAGAAGTGTTTCGAAATTTTTCTCTTGAATGTCAAAAAAAACCAAAAACATGATGCACTTGCCTTTATGTTTGATACTTAGTCAAAGTTTTGAACTTTAATCACCAAGCTGAAATCTAATAATTCAGAGTTTAAGCAGTTGCTGTACAGAATTTCAATATTCACAGACATATTTTCACCTAAAATTTATAACTCATGTAAGATGAGCTGGCAAAAACTATTCAGCGTTTGCCTATCCACAAATAAAATTAGCAGGCAAGTATGCAGGTTTTTCCAAGTGCGCACACACACATGAACTCTGTTCAGAGTAAACCATTGCTCCCTAAAATTTTCTATAGCCATCC